>JAODUP010000432.1:115000-122500 GCA_025642065.1 Paralvinella palmiformis | reverse complement strand
TAGTAGTAGTAGTAGTAGTAGTAGTAGTAGTAGTAGAAGTAATAGTAGTAGTGGTAATAATGAATTGAACTGAAGTTCATTTTCAATTTACATTTACATTTACAATAGATATAATGCAATGATAGAACGTAACATTGTCAATGAAGATTTAAAGGCCAGTGTAGCCGAAGCTGTCTTCTCACTGACCCCAACACATATCATATATGTACGGTTTATGATATACATTTTAAAAAAGAATGGGGAAAGAGGCTGAATGAAATAGTCGGGGCACATCAAAGGAAGAGTGATAGGCTGATGGACAATACAAATTGTATTGGTATTAGTGCTGTTAGCCATGATTATAGTAGTATTACATTTATTACATAAGTATTTATAACTGTAATTCACATTATTATTATTATTATTATTATTATTATTATTATTATTATTATTATTATTATTATTATAAAGGTGTACGTAATAAGTTTTCTAGTAATTGTATCAGATGTTGAGACAATTAGTTATCGCACAAACACATCCCTTTATTACAGGAAGGTCATCAAGCTGTTATAGGTTTAGAGTCGTCCTTCATAAAGATCCAAGAGAAATCAGTCGACGAAGTAAGTACATTTAAGGTGTCTTCACCGTAGAATGTTATACGTGATGATCCAGGTTAGGGTTAATGTGTTCACTGATTGTCATGCGGACGTCTTAGCCCACGGCATAAAACTAGTTCGTAGCAACTGATTTCAATCAATCAATCAATCAATCAATCAAGTTTTTCACCAGCATATACAGGTATAATTTCATATTTACATATTAAGTGGTGTTGCTTGGCCAATGATGATGACCGTATTCCAGCAACACCCTATAACACTTAAACAATAACATTATTTCTGGAGTGAAACACGACATGCACAGGAGGAACATCAACACCAATAGACAGTCTCAGTGTAGTCCATTTGCAATTTTTCACGCCAGCACCATGTTTATCTAATTGCAACGATGTGGTTCCATCCATCAGATTTGCAAATATGAAGATTTACGTACCAAACAATTTAAATAAATAGTCCCGGGAAGCATTGTCTACACCTCCGGTTGCTACACGTAACATTAGCCATGTTTTGTCCAGGAAGTAGGTGCGGAGTTCTCTCTTGAATAACGTGACGGAGTCTATGGAACGGTATACAGGCGCCAACTTGGGAAAGTTGTGGTATGAACATAATGACGAATATTTCGTTCTGGCGTGTTTCTGATTTGCTGTGTTCATTTGTCTTGTTGGCGTCAAGGGGGGTGTAAAATATCCCAGATCCATGTAAGAGTTTGAAACGTTGGAGAACGGCTTGTTGGGTCGAACTGGAAACTGTGGAATTGGAAACTGTGACATTCAAACGCGCACCAAGCACGCATGCGCACACGCGCATGCGGCATCCACCACATTTATGTCACGTGTAGCCAGGCCTTCATTTGTGGATTACTGAATCATGAATTCCGTCATAGATCAGAAGCCGCTAGCAAGATAGAGCACCTCACTCCAAACATCGACGTCTGTGTTCAAAGCCCGGTGCTATGTGCATCTGTGGGGTGTTTCCCTTTCCCTTGGAAATTTTACCCCGGCCATATGCCTGATGCTTTACCAGTGGCCAGCTGTATTCGAACCGAAAATCTCTATAGTTTCTTGTTCAGCAATATCGCAATGGTAAGAGTACTGCACTGTAAATATCCAATCCACGGTTCGAATCCGACTCAGGGATGTTTTTTTCTACTAAAGTCGTCCCTCGGCCATATGTTCCAAGTGTGGCCAATGTCGTGGTTAATCAAACCACTCACTCATTCACTCACTGATTCAGTTTCAAATAATGTTTCTAATAAGGAACAAAATGATATTATTATTATTATTATTATTAAACGATCTTACTTAATTCATATATTGTCAATGCGTTTCAGCGTATCATCCTTCGTTATATTAGATGTACCAACGGAGCTTCATATCATTCTTAAATTGAAAAGTTTCTGATAAAAACAAATCTTCTCGTCTTTTTCAAATGTCTTAATAGCCAGTGGCAATTATCAACTGTATATAAACGTCGACATTCTAGTAGTACAATTGTCTGTTAGGATGTTTGTAGATGTTTTCCTCTTGTCTGTCTCGTTGTCATGGGAGCATTTAGACGGAGAAGGTTTTTAATCGGAACAAAAATCTCGGTTATATGTTCCACTTCCCTTGCGTTATTGTGCTTTCCTTCGCGCAATTTATATTATTTCAATCTTGTCCTTTTAAGTTAAAAAAACTAAATCTTAATGATAGGTTTTGCACATTTCCGAAGCGAATACATAATGCCAATTAAGTGGGCTCCGATTGCTATTAGTCTGTTATTATTATCATCATCACCATCATCATCATTATCATCCGCCTCCTCCTTATCATCATCATCATCATCGTTAGGGTCCTACCACAGTACCATCTTATCTCTGTTATCTAGCTATGGGTCTCGGTATGCGTGTTGTGGGCGGTAAACAAGGACCCGATAACAAACTAGGAGCCTACGTCACGTGGTTAGTACGCGGAGGACCAGCTGACATGGCAGGAATCGCCGAAGGTAGGTCAATGATGTCATAATATTTGATATAATCGCAAACGACGATACTAGAAATATGACGTAGAGAATCCCATCTCATCGCGCGCGCCGCATATAATAATATCTAACATCCAGACGGAAATTCCTAGTCGGAGATCATTAGGAAGATGGCCAATATATGATTTATTTACGTACTCTCTTCCGTTTGGCAGGAGATCAGATTTTAGAGTGGAACGGTCGAAGTTTGGTTGACGCGACGTTCGAAGAAGTTCAGCAGATCCTGGCTAGTTCCGGGGATACAGTCCAACTGATTATCATGCACACCAGGTAAGCGGCAGGCACGGAAGGTGCCCGCCCTTCTCTTGTATTCGCGGCACAGATATGAATGTGGATTTTCCAATTCATTATCGCATATGCTAAGCTGGATTTAGACGAAACTTTTAATGATCTACTCTGACGTTATTATTTTCACGAGTGCCCTTCATCGGATCGTTCAGGATTGATTTTATTCAGTTTTCTCACATTCCACGAGTGACATCCCGAAGTTTTGCCCGTTACCCCTGCGGGCCACAGTCGGCACACTGACCGATAGACGACCGACCTGTTGAGGCTGGCTGACCTGCTGGCAGTGGGAGACTCGCATCGGTGAAACTTATCGATGAGAGTTACTCAGAGTTTAAACTGTGGCTGAAACATCCGAAGTTATTGTTTATTGTGTCAAGGTCTAGTCATGACAATAGTCGCACAATTTCCATCTGCAAATTTCTAAATTTGTCTTGCTCGATCAATATTATAATAAAATCAGTACGTCCAAGGAAATAGTGATATTTTAACGGTCTGATTGTGAATTCAAAATTTGACGAATAAATAACATTTTCCATGGAGCTCCCTTCGGCCCTTCGTCAGGAAACTCACCATCTTTAAGATATGCAAAACGCGTACCAAACATGGCGATGATAAATGTTATAATAATGTGAAACAGTTTCATTAAATATATTGCCTCTATAATATATTATACTCTTTTATTTTATATATGAAACTTCCTGAGAATTCGAGAAAATGATCCACATTACCAGCCCGTATTTCGCTTCATAGATGCGCAGCCAACGTTTTTCTCGACCGAATGTTGCCGCCTACTGCGCATGGCCAGGAATTTTGGCCATTAACTCGAAGTACGAAGGCTTACATGAATAGAAAAGTATTGCAGATGTAGACACGATCCAGCTCGAAACTACTAAAACTGCTCCGACGTTTGACATAAATGAATGGCGATAATCCGAGAATTGTCGTACTCAATTAGCGTTTCTAGTCATTTGAGAGATGTATCAAGAGAGAAAACAGACAAGTCTTCTTTTCTCGTGTGAATAACGAATGCTTGGTTTCGGTTGACGAGAGAGCCGAGGTGAGATGATTCCATCTCGCACTCAAATCATTCCATCTGAATATTATTAAGTACGACATATTCTCAAAGCATAAACTATACCGATCATCGCCACAAAAGGGCACGGATACATAGTTGAAACGTTAAAGTCATCGTTGTTGTGAACGCCTCAAATTATTGCCCACAAAACGACTCCTTCGCCGCTGAGTGACCTATTTTACGAACGTCTGGCCCACAAATCGGCTTCTCAACAGCAACAAATCAGGATAAAATGGCCTTAAATAAAATAAAAACGCATCTTCATCAACGCAATAAATCTCCTTGGTTTACAATCAAAGAAGACACAGGTAAACTAATTATAACCTGACATATGCAACGTGGTTTTCTTTGTCCTTTTGGGGGCGCCTCTGTTGTCTAGCGATAGCGTGTTGGACCACAGATCACTACCACCCGTGTTCGAATCTCGGCGTGGGCATATCTGAAGGTTGTTTCGTCTTCGACTTCGCTTCATTACATTTAGAGGTAGCTTGGCCCATTTAGCCTACCTTGTGCACAGGAGTGGCCGTGAAACATCAATCATCAATCATCAATCATCATCTTTGTCCTTTTCTTAATGAATCCCAGTAAATGTAACAAGCCAGGTTAGGTGATTAAACAAGTTACCTTTGTTTTCATTGTGATACACGTGCATACATATATTGACATCGGGTAATCAGGATAGATAGTTGGCGGCGTTTGCTTCTGAATACACTTCTACTGGAATACCTTTGTTATCTGTTATCATTTATTTCTTCTGTTTAACACTATCACCAAGATAACGAACGAAGCATCGCGATAATCACGGATGAAGTAAACCCATCGATGTAGAGAATTTAACATTTATTTCATCCACTGAAAACCATTTTGTATTGTTTCAGGGTGGACCTCGAGAGGCGACCCAGCGACTGTTATAAGCCAGCTCCACATTGGAGGAACAAGCTGTGTACTGGTAAGGGACTTCACCGCGCTACATATTTAAAAGATCATCCGCAGTCGTCCAGATTTCCTCAATAGTACATCCCAGAAAACGTTATTTAAAAGGGTCGTAAATCGTCAGATTTCCCAGAAAGCATTATTTAAAAGGGTATTAAATCGCTATATCTTATGTTTCAAAGTTATCACTTATCTTTATGTACCGAGGTACGTCACAGGTTTTTGAGAAAAGTTTCACATTTATGGTTGTTATCTGAATTTTTTTTTATCAGTATTATTATTATTATTATTATTATTTATCTTTCGGGATTAGACAGAAAGGTGGAAAAAAACGAATATTTCCTTAATCTAATAATAAGAATTATAATCGTGTTCTTGAAAGTAGTCACTCAGGTAGATTATTCTGTATTGATTTCGTACCTGTCTCATTTCTGCCAACTCGAGGTAAATCCCCAAAAAGAAAATATTTCATTGTTGTTATTTTGTTTATTTGTTGTTGTTGTTGTTGTTTTTGGCTTGGGGTGGTAAAGTGTATTTAGGTTTTTCCGGGCAATTAGCGCCACCAAGTGGTTGGCTTTCATAATCGTCCACTGCCACGACAATATATCTCCACCTCGAGCGATCTATTCTCTAAGACGGTCAGTTCTCATTTACGGCCACAGCTGAAAAGGCCGAAAAGGCCGAAATTGCTTTTATCTTCATATCGCCCGTTTCTTAATACCGTCTCTGCATTAAGCCTCCAATATCTTGAGGGGACATCTCGCCAGGCGGATTATGATCTATGCCAATAGATAGAGAGAGAGAGAGAGAGAATAGATAGATAGATAGAGAGAGAGAGAGAGAGAGAGAGAGAGAGAGAGAGAGAGAGAGAGAGAAAGAGAGAGGAGAGAGAGAGAGAGAGAGATAGACATTTGAGTACTCCCCCAATCTCATCACCTCGCCATTGTTCCCCGATGTTCGGTAGGAACAATATAATCTTTGATGCGACGCAGTCCGTAAATCACGACGTTTCTTTCTTACCATTTCCCAGAATCGTGTCCTCAGGCCGGTGCAACATAACTGACACCATTATTCTGGTTGCTATTATCTAATTATTTCATCATATTCGCCGCACAGCACTTTAGCTACTCGTCTTCGCTATGCTATCAGTGTCTTCTCTCAACTTACGCTCTGCTGCTGCCATCTGGTGGCTTCTGAAACATTCCTTCAACCAAACCCGGAAGGTGTTTATCAGAATTTCGCCCTTTAAAAAAACTATTTATTGTTATTGTGGTAGTAGTTTTGTTGTTGTTGTTGTTGATTTTGCTGTTGTGGTTGTGGTTGTGGTGATATTATCATCATCGCATCATTATCATTATCATTATCATCATCATCATTATCATCTAAACACCATTACTATTACTACTACTATTACTACTACTATTACTACTACTACTACTACTACTACTACTCTTGTTGATGCTGCTAATGTTGTTATTGCTGTTTGTATGGTTGTCTTTATTGTTGGCCTTGTTATTGGAAGCATCTTTGTAATCGATCGTTTATCAATAACTATGTAATACTACGTTAACACCTTTATATTAACGCCTTTAATCGCCTGGCATTTGGCATGTATGCGCACGTGCGTGCGGGCGTGCGGGCGTGCGTGTCATTCATGGCTAATTACAAACACAAATGTGTGATCTTTCCAATGAGCAGATTGTGAGTTAATCAGATGGATAAAGTGACACGAGTATTTCTGTATAGTGTCTGTAATTACCAAACATCAAAATGATCAATGTCTTCTATGCTATTCCGTATCTTGCGCACCGGTTATTGAATTTTTGTATAAATATGGTGGCATATCTTTCTTTATGATTTAAAATTGTGTGACAGAGACTACGTTACGTCATGGACTCGATATTCCGACATTCTCGTTTAACATTGTCGGATTAACAAATTCTGACTGTATATATATATATATATATATATATATATATATGCCACCTTATCAATCACGGAAACATATGACAGGTGAGACAGTTGTTTGACATGTTACCTCTTCCACCTGTAAATTACTAATCAAAGGTTAAATGGACTCTGGAGGCTTGAGTAGGTTGGCCAATTATTTAATAGCTCTAGTGGATCTCGAACCACGGAACTCCAGAGAACTGGATACCAACAGTAACAAATGGACTAACATATTCTAATACTTTGAACCGGACCGAAGTAGACATAAATAAGACTATCTTTCCATTATACATGTCATATATTGAGACTGTTACCTGGATCATGTCAGTAGTGATTTATTTTGTCATTAAGATATCACACGTAAGAGGACGATCAGGAAATTGTCAAGGACGCTAATCAGATTTCATCATCTAGATACTATTCTATCTCTATCTCTCTCCCTCTCTTTATATATTATATATATATATATATATATATATAAAAAATATATTTACTTCTCTAGCTGTCCATAACAGGGTACTCATAATAACAATACTACTAAACTATTACCTTCAGTCTCCTACTAATAATAATAATAATAATACTAATATTAATAAGGTGCCAACTTTTAGAACGTGACCTTCAGATAACTCTGATGTA
>JAODUP010000432.1:100000-107500 GCA_025642065.1 Paralvinella palmiformis | reverse complement strand
TTACTGTTAGCTAATTTTACCATAATATAGCCGTTAGCTAATAACATGTATTAGTTAACCTAGACCTAGCATTACTACTTGCTAACCTTACCATAACCTTACCAATGAGCAACTTAGCAATTACATTACCAGTAGCTAATTGTACCACTATATTACCGTTACCTAATTTTACCACAACATTACCGTTAGCTAACTTTACTATAACGCTACTATTAGTTAACCTATACTTAGCGTTACCACTCGCTATCCTCGCCACGCCTTACTTTCTTGCTAAGCTAGCCATAATATTACCACTAGCTAAACTAGCTATAACATAACCACTAGCTAACATAGCTGTAACATTACTACTAGCTAACATAGCCACGCCATTACTCTCTACCTAAGCTAGCCATAACATTACAGTTAGCCTACCTATCCGTAAAATAGTCACTCGCTAACCTAGCCAAAACATTGCCACTAGCTAAACTGGCTATAACATTACCACGAGCTAACCTAGCTATAACATTACCACTAGCTAACCTAGCTACAACATTACCACTAGCTAACCTAGCTATAACATTACCACTAGCTAACCTAGCTGTAACACTATCACTCGTTAGCCTAGCTGTAACATTACCACTAGCTAACCTAGCCATAACATTACCACTAGCTAACCTAGCTACAACATTACCACTAGCTAACCCAGCTATAACATTACCACTAGCTAACCTAGCTGTAACACTATCACTCGTTAGCCTAGCTGTAACATTACCACTAGCTAACCTAGCCATAACATTATCACTCGTTAACCCAGTCATTTAATTAACATTGACTAACGTAAATATACATCGATCGAGTACAATTATAAACGTTGTCTTTACGTTGCTATTTTGATGCTATATTAATTATTGACAGTTTACGGCCGGCTCCTGAAGGTGACGACATCACGTCCATGTTAGGCCCGGGGCAGGTTCCTCCAAAACCAAGTTTAGGTAGGATTATGTGTGTGTGTGTGTGTGTGTGTGTGTGTATGTGTGTATATGTAGGTGTTTATGTATGTATGTATGTATGTATGTATGTATGTGTATGTGTCTGGATGTGTGTGTGTCAATGGGTGTTTATATATATATATATATATATATATATATATATATATAGAGAGAGAGAGAGAGAGAGAGAGAGAGAGAGATACAGAGAGAGAGAGAGAGAGAGAGAGAGAGAGAGAGAGAGAGACATGCAATGATACATCAATATACCTAAAGCCTGTGATATTCATCCCTGGTATTACATTTTGTCATTGTGGTGTACTGTTAATTTATAGGTTGCTATATGTTGTTCTATTTATGACCTACAACTTTTGTTAACGCGATACGCTTGTATTACAGAGAAGCTTGTCAATGGTGATATAAAGCTAGGCTTTATGATAACAAAAGGCCAACTAGAAGTTGATGTCATATGCGGTAAAGGGCTGCCCCTGACTGCATCAAACCAATTACCAGGTGTGTTTGTGTGCTAGTGCGTGCGTGCGTGCGTGTTTGTGATCCAAAAAACAACGTATTCCTTTCAAATGTATTCATCCATACATCATAAACAAAACGATTATATTCCCTGATAAACATTCATCCGTAAATAAACATAATACTATTATCAAAGATACTCTTTCTGAACAAGATTATCACAGAGAGATATCATTATTATTAGACCATTAATAAGATGACGTCACGTAAGGATAATTATTATTAGACCATTAATAAGATGACGTCAGGTAGGGATAATTATTATTAGACCATTAATAAGATGACGTCAGGTAGGGATAACTATTATTAGACCATTAATAAGATGACGTCAGGTAGGGGTAATTATTAGACCATTAATAAGATGACGTCAGGTAGGGATAATTATTATTAGACTATTAATAAGATGACGTCAGGTAGGGATAATTATTATTAGACCATTAATAAGATGACGTCAGGTAGGGATAATTATTATTAGACCATTAATAAGATGACGTCAGGTAGGGATAATTATTATTAGACCATTAATAAGATGACGTCAGGTAGGGATAATTATTATTAGACCATTAAAACGATGACCGCTCGTAGAGATCATTATTATTAGACCATTAACAAGATGACCGCTCGTAGAGATAATTATTATTAGACCATTAACAAGGTGACCGCTCGTAGAGATAATTATTATTAGACCATTAACAAGATGACCGCTCGTAGAGATCATTATTATTAGACCATTAACAAGGTGACCACTCGTAGAGATCATTATTATTAGACCATTAACAGGAGGACCACTTGTAGAAATCTCACGAGTGATCTCGGTTTTAAATCCACTTCTTCACGTTTAGCCCGTCATCTCTCGTCAATTCTGTCCTTATCCACCTTCTCCGGCTGGGCCATTAACAATCAGCGATATTTTACCTATTTTTAGACACTTACGTAAAGACGTACCTGGTTGGAGGAGGAAAACGTCTCCAGAAGCGCAAGACGAAGACAATTAAAGCTTGTACCGATCCATTGTTTACCCAAAAACTGAAGTATTCAGCCTGTAATGTACACGGCAGATACATGCAGGTAAGTGATGCGTCTAAACCCTAACAATGGCTCTATCTGGTGCGCAACTGTAATATTTGACTTACAAACAACATCTTAATTGCGGGAGATACCAGGTGCCGCCACCGGACAAATGACAATGGCTCATCAATTAATTGAGAACGCGACCAAATCCCCCCCCCCAAAGACGGCCATAAAGCAATATTATAATATCATCTTCTTTATCCTCTTTTGTTATACATGATGCCGTTCTTAGCATTCAACTGGAGTTCAGATATTTACCTGATATATCTCTGAATATTTTATTCGCAATATTACAACCATATTTGTCTGTCAAAGCAATACGATTTATAGCAATCCATATGTGAACTCAAAGAGTAGGCTGTGCCAAACAAGCGACAGAAATGCGACACTCCTCTAACTAGTGAGGACATAAAATTGAGGATGCCTCATTTTGTTTATAATTTAGGCCATCCTTCACATAACATAGAATAAATGTCTATAACGTTCTATATTCCAATGATATTAAACCTGTTGGAGAAGTGTTTATGCTGTTTAATGACATACTAATTTTGTTCACTTCTTTCGTGATATTTCGGCCAATTTCCCACCTGGATTCAATAATACGGTAACCTATTTATATCCTGAAGCTTTCATCAGTCAGAGAATAGCAGGAATAAAAACATTCATGGTAAACATTCTGTTAGATAACAGTGATTGAACGATTGAATGATTGATTAGTTGGTTGATTGATTGATTGATCCATCCAGCGATATATTAATTAATCGAGTGAGTCAACCAATCGATCAATCAGTCGGTCAGTCACTCAGTCCATTGACGCCAGGTAACTCACTTCTTATGATAAATAAGGAACCAGATCGGGTCGACTCTTAACTTCCAAACTGAAGGTGACCTTTTTAAGAAAAAACGAAAAAATAATACAGCCATATCTGGTTGGATTTATGATTTAAAAAAATGTCTACCTCGAATTATCATTGTTTTAAAATGCACTTCATATCTCTTCAGATGTTTTTCTTTTAATTGTTTTATACCTCGCGTAATAACCAAATACTGCTAAACAGATTTCAGGTGAGGTTTTTCTCAGTTTTCGCTAATTCTCCGTCTTTTTCCACATTTTGTGCCGGAATGGCAACACATCCTTATTTGTGACCGATAAGAACTGTGCACGCTTGATTTTGTTTACACGTCGTTTACATACGTTTGGTTTACTAGGTGCTGATCAAAGAGAAGGTTGTCGGATTTGAGCGTAACTATTGTCTAGGTGAGGTGATGATTAAATTGGATCAGTTAGAATTGAGCTCATATACCATGGGATGGTACAAGTTGTTCAAGGAATCAGCTGTCGAGCTCGGCTCCTGCGAATCGCTGGCTTGGTGACAGGATTCCGGAGACACTGGCGTGGACACGTACATACATACACAGACACGCACACAGACAGGCACACAGATATACACACACACACACACACATATATATATATATGTGTGTGTGTGTGTGTGTGTGTGTGTGTACACATACAAACACGTACATACAGACATACACACAGCCATACACAAACACACACACACTCACTCACTCACTCACTGACCGCCCAAACAAAACGACCACAACGATAGCAGTATTAACGTAACATCATCATATCAACATCGATCATCATTCATCAGGTGAAATATGCGCGAGTCTAGTAAAGAAACGATCATTTAGTGATGACGTTCGTAGATCGTATACTCATCTCTATGTCACTTCCGGATGACGACAGCAGATCGCCTACTTCTAACGATTTTATCGCGATAACGGACAATAGACGGTGTTTACCTGTCCAGCGTTTTCCAACAGCAACAACAATGGCTAGCCACCGGTTTACCTCGCCTACGTCATGACGTCACTACAGTCAACGTACAAGCCGGCCGACGTCGTGGACAGGCCCCGTGTTTTGTTTACCAATTACGCTACATCGCTAATTAACTGTCCCTTGTTATCCCGTCTCGATTATAGCCGGTTCTCCTCAATGTTGAGGAGGTTTTGTTCGTTTTGTTGTTGTTGTTGTTGTTTTTTAACTTATTTTATATACTGCCTTTTCCCGATGTCCACAAATCGTTGTTGTTATTGTTGATGTTGTTGTTATTGTTGTCCCCGTTGTTGTTGTTGTTGTTATTGTATGTCATACTTTAAAGTTCGTCTTAGTACGGTAATCTAGTTAGGTTATTTAACTAGAAATCGACTCATGAATTTAAGTTCATTATGGCCGGCGATCGTATAGACGCGTTGCCACGCCCATCTGCTTGCATGTGCACATACACACACGTATACACACACACACCCACACACACACACACACATATGAGCGTGATTTCTTCACTGATCTCCAGATAATCGTTCTTATAAACTGCACGCTAAATTTCAATTTTATGACTTTACTCAGGATACGAATGTGTTCACCAAGAAACCTGTTATAATAATGGATTATTGTGGGATAATATTATTTTTAATCTGACTGTAAACTATTTTCATACTTTTACATTTATCATAATAATAAGGTGTCATAATAATCTGTGTTATGACGACATCTTTATTCAGCTGGAACTGTATGTTTGAATTATTCAATTTCGATATATATATATATATATATATATATATATATATATATATATATAGATCAATCTATGATTGTCATCTGGTCAGAACAGTATGTAGCAGTCAGCTAATCCACACCATTCAGGTGTACAGTCCCAGTCACCCGGTATCGACGCCAATCAGTTGTACAGTCTGTAATAGTCGACCAAAAGCAGCCAATGAATTTCCTCCTTCTATTATCGCTCGTTAACAATGACGCTGCTGAATCTAGCCAATAGGAAGCGTTTAGTGGTAGCCTCGATCTGGTCATGTTGTTGACGTGCTGTTGACATGTGGTTGACATGTTGCTAACACGGTGCTAACCATCAGCCACGCCTCATGCTGTGATATGAGCAACAATGTAACGACAGCGCACAGAGGATTATTTTGCTATCACGATGTTTGACGTAGATTATCTACAATAGATATTAACTAGAGATGTTTACAAACCGTTTACAATAACAATAATAAATGGTGGTAGCGTTGGTTATCTAGTCATATAGAAAAATGTCAGTATCCGTTGAGTATATCGGCAAATTAGAATATTTATTGGGTTTATTTATTTAGTCTGGGTTTTTTTTCCTCTTTTTTGTCCTGTTCTGAAAGTACGATATATGATATATATGATTTAAATAAAGTATTATTTTAATATTGTTGATTAACTATAGTTCTCAACCGTATATGAATTATTATATTATTTCTCCATGTGGTCATATCTACAGGTACTAGTGTTTGTATGTATACCTGTTTTATCAGGTAGTCTTTTATGGGACATTCTGGGCACTTAAGGCGAAAATTGGGATAACCAGGTCTTAGAGCTCCTTTAAGATAAACGACTGCTGGATATGTCTTCATATATATATATATATATATATATATATATATATATATATATATATATATATATTGTGTTTAAGTGTGTGTCTATATTATGGTGCTCATATATATATATATAAATATATATATATATATGATGTGGTTGATATAAAGATCCTTGGTGCTGTATTGTCGTGAAGGGTTCACTAATTGGTTCTCTGTTATGTGAACATTGTTCATATGTATAGTACAATGGTGGGTGTCCACCTGGTTCATGTTGTTGTTGTTTGCCATCTGAAACTCTATTTTTGTGCAAATAAAATATGCAATACACTAAGCTGTTCATCTATGATCATCATCATCATCATCATCATACTAATATTATCATCATCATCACCATCATCATCATCATCATCATTTTCACTGTTCAATCGTATGCATGTGCGTGTTTCATGTTACATATATAAGTGCTTGTTTGTGTTTGTGAGTGGGCGTGTTGGCGTGTGCGCGTATACGTGATTTGTGTAAATACATCCGAATAAATATATTAACCCTTCCCACATCAAATACGCACCAACAAATCATATTATGGGGAACAGTTTTGTCATAATTCTTAATTGTACAACAGTATCACTCTCTATCACGTGTTATTATATGTTTCATCTACATACTGCCATTTTTGCTTTGAGTCACGTGTTACTGTTTGTCACGCGTTGCTCACGCGTTTCTGCTTCAACAACAATAACATGTTTCAGCACTTTAACAGACAGCGATAGCCAACTAAAGGATTTTGTTTGTGTAGAAGTAAACCCTTTTTCGACGCAAGCAAAAACGCCCCAACATCACATTGCTTAAAAAAACAGCTTTGTTAAGAGACGTCTCCTCGATGGCAGAAATCACTTTGTTGATAAATGTTTATATTCCGTCACACAACACTGTAAAGGATACACTAGTCAGGCACATATAATCTCTTGTTATGAAGTCATTTTTTTTAAGTTTGCCTCAGTATTTAGAACCACGGCCCGAGATTTAATAGTTATTTCGTCCCAGATAGGCCGAAGAGAGATGAGCATTTATGATGAGAGAATTGGGCGGCTTTTTGTCTCATAGATGAGAACAAACCTGATAACATCGTCATAGGTAATTAACCGCACTTTTATTTACAGGTCACTCTACATAATGGTTATTATTAATACATACAGAAACAAACAAAAATATCAACACGTAAACAATAATGTAGGTAACACGCAGACTTCAGATATATCTATTAGTACAATAAACAATAACTTATTATCAACAAATCATACAATTGTATGTGTTTTCGGATTATAACGGAATATTCGGGATAAGCTAACAGACTTCAGCTTCTTTTGTTAAAGCAATTCTTTGTCAATTTTCGTCTTACTCCGGAATACATAGTTCCTTATTTAAACTCTAGATAAGATCAATTCAGTCATTTTATATATTAAGCTGATCAAAACTGTGATTTTATTAAGCAGAAAGTCAG
>JAODUP010000432.1:95000-97500 GCA_025642065.1 Paralvinella palmiformis | reverse complement strand
AAGCTACAGATTGTCAGCTCCATAATTAGCTTACATTGTAACAATATGATCGTGATCATCTTCCGTTTTGTGCTGCACGTGTTAGATAAAGGTCATCGCATCCACCTGTCCCGGTTTCGGGCCAACAAACGCGCGCAAACGCGCAAACAATTCCAGCAAATGAACCGCCTCGCACCGGCTTTGACTGCGCTATCAACGAGAAAGAAGACAACACAGGAAAGAAGATGTCGAACAAAGCCGAGAGAGGACCAAATACCGGGAGGAAACAAATGGAGCCGTGGAGACAAAAAGGCATAAAACCGCCTTTGAAATGTTACACCCGGAGAATGTCGGAAATACGATAGGATCATCTTATATCGGAAAGTAGAGATGCCCTGCCTCATCTTATAAGTGTTTCGGGGACGCGTTTCTGATGGATTGCTGCCAGTGTCCAGATATTACCCGTCATTAATGGCATCTATCGGCGACTGGATGCCAAAAACGGCGACATGTCATTATGGCGTTTTACGTAAGATGATTCGTCTAATAGTACAGAATACCTGAAGCTGAAACACCGGGTTATCTATCTAATGGCACCTACGCCACCGAGGCCTGGAGACCAAGAGCAACGCCACCGAAGGTAGGGCATTGGCGTTGTTGATGTAGTTAGGATTATCTTTATCCCTGCGGATCTGCGGGAATGACAACAACAACAATAACAATAATAATAATAACATCAATAAATAGTTGTTGCTATTTTTGCTACCGTTGTAATTTCTTCTATTCTTATTTTTGCTGCTATTTATGTTCTTTTTGCTGTTATGTTGTTATTGTTATTGCTGCTCCTATCGTTGCTGCTGTTGTTTGCTATTGCAATTGCTGTTTTGTATTGTTGCTGCAATTTTGTTGATTTTATATTATTGTTGTTGTTGTTAATGATGTTTTTATTAATGGTCATGGGTTTTGTAATTATTGCTGTTTTTGCTGTTGTTGTATTTATTGTTGTTGTTGTTGTTATTGCTGCTACTGCTCCTGTTTTTGCTGTTGTTTCACTCTTCCTGTTGTTATTGCTGTCATTAATTGTTGGTGTAATTGGTGCTGTCGTTATGGATCATTGTTGTTGTTGTTGTGTTGTTGTTGCAGTTGTTATTGCTACTATTGTTTCCTATTATCGATGTTATTTTTGTTGTTGTTTTTGTTGTTTTCGTCGTCGTCGTCTTCATTGTAATGGTTATTGTTGTTGCTGCTATTGTTTGCTATTATAGATGCTATTTTTGTTGTTGTTGTTGTTGTCGTCGTCGTCGTCATCTTCATTGTGACGGTTGTTGTTGTTGCTGCTATTGTTTGCTATTATAAATGTTATTTTTGTTGTTGTTGTTGTTGTCGTCGTCTTCATTGTGACGGTTGTTGTTGTTGATGCTATTGTTTGCTGTTATAGATGCTATTTTTGTTGTTGTTTTTGTTGTCGTCGTCGTCGTCATCTTCATTGTGACGGTTGTTGTTGTTGCTGCTATTGTTTGCTATTATAAATGCTATTTTTGTTGTTGTTGTTGTTGTTGTTGTCGTCTTCATTGTGACGGTTGTTGTCGTTGCTGCTATTGTTTGCTATTATAAATGCTATTTTTGTTGTTGTTGTTGTTGTCGTCTTCATTGTGACGGTTGTTGTTGTTGCTGCTATTGTTTGCTATTATCGATGTTATTTTTGTTGTTGTTGTCGTCTTCATTGTGACGGTTGTTGTTGTTGCTGCTATTGTTTGCTATTATAAATGCTATTTTTGTTGTTGTTGTTGTTGTCGTCGTCGTCTTCATTGTGACGGTTGTTGTTGTTGCTGCTATTGTTTGCTATTATAGATGTTATTTTTTGGTTGTTGTCGTTGTTGTCGTCTTCATTGTGACGGTTGTTGTTGTTGTTATTGTTTGCTATTGTAGGTGATATTGTTGTTGCTGTTGCTATCGTTTACTGTTATAAATTTCATTGTCGTTGTCGTTGCTATTGTAATCATTGTTATTGATGTGGTTCTTGTTGTTGTTGTTGGTGTTGGTGGTGGTGGTGGTGGTGGTGTTGTTGTTGTTCTTGTTGTTCTTGTTGTTCTTGTTGTTCTTGTTGTTCTTGTTGTTATTGTTGTTATTGTTGTTGTTGTTGTTGTCAATCTAAGCTCTGTAGATCAATTGTCAAAATGTTATATTTAATCCGGTATTGCTCAACGTCTGGACCGGAAGTCAAACCCCGTCCAAGCTGACGGCCCACAAAATACAATACGGCCTGTCTTTCTCACTCTCTATCTCTCCCACTCTCTATCTCTCCCACTCTCTATCTGTCCCACTCTCTATCTCTCCCACTCTCTATCTCTCTAACTGTGTGTTTTAGGGTACATAGTAAGAGGCAACAGGCACAGAGCATCAACATATCTAAACATCCTTCGAGACCTACCTCCATAAATCTAAATACAACTATACATACATTAATCTAAAAATAAAATGTTCAATACCTCCACATATTGATAAATGTGTGCGTATACCT
>JAODUP010000432.1:52500-85000 GCA_025642065.1 Paralvinella palmiformis | reverse complement strand
ACACATCTACAGAAGTGTTAAACCAGTATAGAATTATAGGTAAGAGTGTGGTGCATTCCTCATAATACAATATAATTCAAAGTTAAACAATGCATGTGTGCTGTCGTCGTCGTCGTCGTGATTGTTGTTGTTGTTGTTGTTGTTGTTGTTGTTGTTGTCAGAGTAGCTAAATCAACACTAAAGGGTAGACTACAATCGCCAAATATTTTATAAAGAAAGCCTTTCGTATAACTGGTCCTCCTCCATCTGTCCCCTCAGAACCCCCACGACAGAGATTTTGATAAAGTCCTCCGATGTGAGTCCCGTTACAAAAGATAGAAGTTAGAGAGATCGAAAGAGGGGGAGAGGGGGAAGAGAGAGAGAAAGAGAGAGAGAGGGGATAGAGAGAGAGAGAGAGAGAGAGAGAGAGAGACCAAAACCCAATAAATATTCTGCTTCTTTTAGAAGAGAACAGCTGCTTGGTGCCATTCCACCTCTTACCTGGACACGGATCATGCATATTCTTCATCAGGCGAGCTCCACGAGATACGCTTATCACAGCCCAACACATCTGTAAACATCTGAACGCCAGTTTACCATCACCCGACCACTTACTCGATGTAGCAACATATCTGTTTGAACTCTACGATGGAATGAAATCATTCAGGATACCGCGTATGTTAAATATCTTATGATGCTCGTGCTAAGCTCTAATTATCATAAATCTGTGGAACTAATGGCAACGAGGTAATCAATATTTGGCGACATTCAGATTGACACATCAAGTCTCAGTCGGGCTGCTTGTTGCTGTTTATAATATATTCTACGTCATACTGAACTCGGTTCGAGGCCGTATTTCACGCAGTAATTTACCATAAACCCTTGTTCTTAATCTTGAATTTATGAAGTCATGAAAAGTGATGATGATAATAATAATAATTATAATAATAATAATTATAATAATAATAATAATAATAATAATATCATTCGGTAGCACAATTAATATAAGTAAAAAAATTCCGTTCTGCAACAAATTCAAACCACGAGGCTTTTGCTAAAAATATAACTTCATCTTCTTCAACTTTGGAAAGAATATACAACGTGTAGAATGCATGATCAAAATATTCTACAAAAACACAATTTAATTGAATTATATATATATATATATATATATATATATAATTTTCTGGTAACGATCATCTTTAATTATATTGTGTATTTCAAGGTGAATGGTGGGCAGCTGGCAGCTACATTAAAGAAACACGTTCTGTCCGTTGGGAAGACAATAATCCCGGGAGTGAATCCTACAGGTAGTAATCTCTCTTTCTGTACACCGACATATCCTAAAGTGAAGAAGGAAGACTCGGCGCTGGTAGTCCGTAATACCTGGATCAAATCGAACAATACCTGGCAGTTCTGTCTTAAAAACGTCGGCCAAGATGAAAGCAAGACGGTCATTTGTGTAAAGTGATACCAACGAATGATTCACACCTGTTGTATACGGTTTCCTTTCTCTCTGGTCGTTATCAAGCATAAGGCTTCAATTCTTGAAAATCAAGTAAATTTCTACTTATTTAACAACATTACCGAGAATGTTCCTCGTCTAATTAAACTTTGGATTCGCTGGCAAATCTTTTCAGTTATATCAGGTAAGAACAAAAAGTGTTATTATTATTGGCTTAAATTATAATGACTTGTTTTAATGACATCAGCGTATTTGTCAATTCTTGTTTACTTATGTTCTACTATTATTAATTATTCTATTATAATTTCAGTTATTTAACACAAACACCAACCTATTCACACTTAAATAAAGGGTACATATATATATATATATATATATATATATATATGCTGCTGATGTTACTACTACTACTACTACTACTACTTCTGCTGCTACACTAATACTAATAGTATACAATAGTATTACAGAATATTATATAGTATGACATAATTAATAAAATGTATACCCTCATTTCAACCGACAAACTGTATCCTCCAAAACCAGAAGAAGCATTCTCTCGAAGATGATAGTTGACTATATGAAGAGACTCGATTATCACAAATATTATATATTTAGCCAGATATGCTCACCATCCATTGTCATAATGAAATATAGTTATAATATATCAAATATCCAGTAATATAATATATATATATATATATATATATATATATATATATATATATATATATATATGATATTTTTTGGTAATTGATAAATAAGTCTTTAATAAAAAAATCATTTTACATTATAATTGTGGCCGTTGAAGGTTTTGTGTTTATGCAGTTTTCGATTTCATGGTAACTATATCCATTAATGGTTCCGGTAATCTGAAATAAACGAATACTTGTATCAGTTTTGACAGTTAAATAATAGAAATGTAATTTAGACTGAGCATTCGTAGATTCTTAAGTAATAGTTCTCTGTGTACATAAATCTCCTATTTCGCGCAGTTTTTATACCACTTACGTGATAATATAGCTACGCAACAGAGAGTTATTACCTAAAATAAGGATTTATATCATGGTTAATTTTAATTGTGTAATTTTTTTTCTTCTGAAATTAATGATATTTCTTATACTCTAAAGTCTAATCCATTCAGTTAGTGGTTATATGTCTTAATTCAAAATTATGTATTATTCCGTATTTGTGCAAGATACATAATTAGTATCGTCACAAACACCACAAATAAACCTTTCAATAACGGCGGATCTTCGTTTGACTGCCGATGGTACAAACACATTGAAGTCACAAGCCATAAATATAGCTGTCAGTTCAACATGATTTGGAAAATAAAAAAATAACAAAACGACGTCCCTCGTTCAATCGTGAATATGAACAATGATATAGAAGAAGCCAAAGATTCTTCTCCTACTCGATGATGCGGTCAGTAAGAAGGTTCTAGAAAACCGACGGATGGCAGCATGGTCTGTAAGTTCCGATGACCATCAGCCAACTTGATAAACGATCGGATGAATCTCGAAAAGGAATTATATTACATTGTTAATGGCGTCTGAAACGGGCCTAATGTACACCACATCTGAGAAGGATATTCCGTATTTCTGTAGATGTGATGATGATTGATGATGATTGGTGCTTTACGGCCACTTTTGTGCAAATGGTAGGCTAAATGGGCCGAGCGACCTCCAAGAGTAATGAAGCGAAGTCAAAGTTGAAACACTCTTCAGATATGCAAACGCCGAGATTCGAACTCAGGTGATAGTGATCCGTGGTCCAACGCGTTACCAACTGGACCGCGGAAGAACCCCCTTCTGGAGAAGTAACGTAGATGAAGTCGGATGAACGATTTATGAAATATGTAAAGATAGTAAACGATTGGTAACCCAAAAAGGCACAAAAACAATTGAACAGAAGGTGATGAAACGCCGACGAAAAACAGATCTATACAAGGTTTTCCCCCAAAGAAAATGTTTATATCGCATTTTACGAACCATTCGACTTTACCTGAAGTCGTATGTGGAACACTTAGATGGCGCTTAGTCAAGGTGCAACACAGCGTTTGTTTGTGGTAAAATATATGTACGACAGACTCTTAATTAGGTATTGGCTTTAATTTCCCTGTTAAATTTTTGATGTCTGGTTGGACTACCATAAACATTCTAAATATTCTAATAGCATTAACTTCGTGAGCTGAATGCTAAAAACGGCAAATGAAATTAATATTCACAAAATTATTGCTTCCGACTAAATGCGAAAACTCGAATCGGGAAATAAATACCTCTTGTATTATGAGCTCTTAATAATCTACATATATAACTGTTTATTGGGAAGTATATCTTGTTTGGTGTCAATTAATTAATAACCGATTAACTGATTTGTTAACTTAACCTCAATGACGGTCATACTTCCGTCTGCACAGAGAAATGAAATGATCAAATGAAATATATCCAGACGTATCTCACCATGAATAAAATGGTGATGCGTACACCGAATTAATTGTAACCAACCTATGGCGAAGTGCTTATACACACACACACACACACACACACACACCTGTAAGAATAATATATATATATATATATATATATATATATATATATACAGTCAATGTGTCAAAGGAGTCATTTGGCCAAATGCCTAATATTTTCAAATCCTTTGACCTATAAATATTTGGGCCGTTATGGTTCAGGTATCAGTTGTTAGTGTGGAGATACGTTCAAAAATGAGTTATATAAGAAATATGAATCGCTGAAAAGGGTACTTATACCAAAACCAGAGTACTATGCCATTCCGTCTGTTGACAGGGGACGTGGTGATCACGTGATGGTACCATTGGTTGCCCTTCTGGTATTCTGAAAGGGAAATATAGTCGACACTAGTTTGATTTATGTCCTCAGAGACTCCTGAGTGAATCTGACATTAACAGTGATGGCAGTGTGTCGCTTCGTTAAGCCAACAACAAGGAGTCTCAACACGGCGGTCAGGGTTCCGCCAAGTACAATTGTAATGGACCTAAGAGATGTCGGAGTAAGAGATGTGCTTGTTTCAAAAATAATGTGTTGTGTAATAGCAGATGTCACAACAGTGTAAATTGTTTAAAAACATGAAGTATGTATTATATGTCACCAACGCATTATGCCGGTAAGCGACGTGCTTGTCTCAAAAATAATGTTTTGTGTCGTAGTAGATGTCACAAGAGTGTAAATTGTTTAAATAAATGAAGTATTATGTATTATGGGTCAACAATGCATTATACTGGTAATTTATTTGTTACACGTATTTGATTATTAATTTTTGTTATAATAAACATACATAGAGATGAAACATAGCTTAGTTATTAGAAAATACCCAATAAATATCCTTTCGTCATTTCGCCAAATGACTGGAGGTCATTTTCACAGTCATTTGGCCAAATGACTGGTTTGACACATTGACTGTAATATATATATATATATATATATATATATATATATATATATCATATCAAATATTTATTACTAATCTTACAATGAAAAGTAGCATACATAGTAATGGTTTGAAGGTATTATATAAATAGTATACTGGATTTTAATGTATGGACGTTGGTGTACATAAATGTTAATGGGCCAGACATTTGTGTACATTGAAATATGTGTCCAAGTTTACAACCAAACACAATTATGAAAGATTTGGAATTGGCCACTTTAAATGCTGCTGAAACGGTGTTTCCAAGAGCTTCATTGGTGAAAAGGCCCGAAATGGGAAGAAGGAAACCAAGATATCCGATATAGTTCTGGAATTTACGCGAACGAGTGGAGGCTGGTGCCCAGAACAAAGAACCACATGGAAGGTTGGCACAACCGTTTCGATAATGTTACTAATTCACCTCATCCAAGCTTCTGGAAGTATTTTCTTCTCCTTAATAGAGAAATTGATCTCACCAAGAAAGATCTGGTCCACTCAAACTCAAACCGTTAAAACTATGTTTAAATATTTATAAAAAATAAATAAAACACTAAAATATTTACTAAAATCATAATATCACAAAAATGTCGAAATGTCTGTAAATGAGCCCCTAAAAATCTGATAATTCTCATGTTGCTGTCTCCATATTTTCGGTTGCGGTTAACTTCATCTCCTAGAATGGGGTGCGTGGAGCAGATATTTCTCGGTAAGATCAATTTCTCTCTTAAGTTCCCTCCTTCTTCCATTCCGTGCCCGTACACCAATGAAGACTGGTTCAAAATAGTTGAGAACAGCGTCTGCTAACTCATCCTCCACTGTCTACACGTACGTGAGCCGTACGTTTAGTCTCCAAGTCTAAACGTACGTGAGGATGCGCGCGCATCATTTTGTGTGTGAGGATGCGTGCGCTTCTCTTTTTGAAACAATATTGGCAGAGTTCACTCTAGAATCGCATAGGAAACGCTGCCCTAATGTTTTCTTAAACTACAGGTTTAATCAATTAAACGGCTACAAAATTCCAATACTTATAAGTTTAAAGTCTAAGACATAGTAGATCTAGTACGTCTCATAGCTGTAGATCTTATGTATATCAACATACACGCGTGAAAAAACTCACGCACGTTTAAACTCCAGAACTAAAGATACGGCTGTTAGAGTAATGCATTAACCTGAAGCGTTTTCTTTCAGGTCAATGGACTAATGCCATTAAAACTACAACTCGCGTAACCGGAAATAATAACATACACATGCGCATAATGGCTCGCGTACGTTTAGACTACAGGTCTAAGCATACGGCTCACGTACGCGTAGCCATTGCCTTCTACAATTGCGGGTATTATCATATAGGTAAGGAAGAAAAGCCAAAGCATTTTTTTAATGTTGAAATGCACATCTTCATCAAATTGCAGATGTTCCGACAAAAAGTTTGTCCAAGATGGAAAAGACACCCACTGCGAGTAGCTCTTGGAAACACAGTTTTAGCAGCATTTAAAGTGTCCAATTCAAAATCTCTCATAATTGTGTCTCAGGAAATAGTTGTGTCTCAAGAAATAGATTTTCAATGTACACTAATATCCAATACAGTAACATATATGTACACGAAGGTCCGTACACTAACGTCCGTACACTAATACCCAGTACACTAACACCCCGATACTATAGTAGTATATTTAAGATCGATTCACACATATTAATGAATATCCTTTCAGTTTCAACAGAATGTCCCTCTTTTCCCTTATCTCTCTCTCTCTCTCTCTCTATATATATATATATATATATATATATATATATAATTATTACTTTGTAAATAGATTGTTATTCTGGTTGTGTATCAGTCATAATTTGAGAGAAAACTATTCTGTTTCGTAATATATAGTTTACAACTTTGCAGCGTATTTTCCTATATTTTCACGAATATTCTTATCCCGTATAGTTGTCATAAGGCATCGATTGGTAACATGTATGTCTGTTAAATGTGTCATTATAAACTCACCCCTCAATCAATCAATCAAGCTATCATTATCCAAAATATCAAATTATCTGCAAGATGAACACGTTATGACATCTGGTGAAGTTTCGAACGAGCCCCATCTCGTAATCTTCTAGGTTCACGGCCGTTCCCTTCACTTTCCGGTGATCGAATTAACAGAAAGAAAAGGGTACTGTCTGTTCGATATATTTAGCAACTTTCCTGATGCGGTAATATGCTTATAAATTAATAATCCGTCGATGGGTCTTACACTAGTCTAGTGACTAGACCATTTTGGTTAGACTGTTCCACTGACATGGACGTCGCCACTGTTTGTTTTTCTTCCGGTGTAATGATGTCTCAGAGTTCTATCATATGAGAGCGCAAATGGTGTTGTTTATTTGTGAATGTTTTTTTATTGTTATATTTAGCCCTCTGAATCAAAGAAAGTGATGAACAACATCGATTTCGAAGAAGTTAGTTACCCACCAAGACCTAAAACTACGTTGTCATTGGACGGGACATTGTTATGTGAGAGGCCGGGAAAGCATCTCGCTGCTGAGGAACTGGAGACATTCATTGATAAAGATGGGCGTCTTGTAGACGAACATCGCCTGAGAAAGGCTGTCTTTAGGGGTAGATTATAATTGTTCTTTTACCTTTTTAGTTTATGTCATGTTGTTTTGTCTTCATGATGATGACGACGTAATTACCATTTGTCATCATGTTACCTGTATGAGTGTATCATAATCATGGATGCATATTAAATGTTTACATCATGACTGACACTTTTCCCAGCTATGATGATATATAAAATTTCTATGTTTCATCAAAATGGACATTGGCCCATGATCAGTTTCATTGTGTTGCAACTAAATGGATTAATGTTAAAATATATTAACTGTTTAATTGAATCGGTTATTCTTGTCAACATGGTGGGTTATGTATCAATGTCTACATCAGGATGGAGGACTGTTTAATGCATGATCTGCCTGTTTCTATTCTGTCTTACTCCATTTCTTGGAAATGGGTTTCTTTCATGAAACAGAGCCCATTCTGATGTCTCTCTGAGCACCTATGTAAAATTGACCAGAAAAGACGTTACAAATTATTGTTTTGTAGTATACAATATTATATAGGATAGCTTTGAAATAAAGAACAACCACCACTAAAGGCTTCTTTATTTTTTAATTTGGCTTCTCCATTTGAGGCTACACTATAATTTTAGTCAATTGATATGTCCACACGAATTAATCTTTCTTATGGAGTAGCAAGCCTATAATGAGAGAACTATAAAACTGTCTTAATCAACAGAAACAAAATATGGTGAGGATGACAATCAATGTGTTTATTCAAAGATAATTTCTTCCGTATTAGATATATATATACATATCTCTTTGGTGGTTTATACAGCTCCTTCAAACACGTGGTAATGAAAGAAAATCCATGAATTCACTTCCACCAATCAGCAATACCAGTTTCTCATACATTAAATTTATTGTGCTATTTCTTTTTTAACTCTTGCACGCAGTCTGTCCCAGTGGCACATATTCGGACTACTACAATACCTGTTTTGTGTTTTCCAAAGTATCTGTGTGCACGACATCATACAAATACATACATGCACACATTTGTCTGCGACTACCGGTACTGCCTGGAAAACTTAACTGGAGAATATAGTCTTAGAGCATTTTACACTCTGGGCAATTTGTGTTATGCTCAAGAAATTCATGTATCTGAGAATATCTGGTGACATTTATTGGCAAACAAAGTGAACTGTCATAAATCATAGGTAATAATAGGAAATACTTACGTCAACAGTTATCTGTACAGTGACAGATCATATTACACATGAACCTTGCCACTGGCACGTGTCATTATTTGCTTATTACAGCAGCCAATGAATGCGGTTCTCATATATATATATAGGTATATATATTCATCAGAAATCCATTCTATACCTGATCCATACCTACTTTGCTATGTAGCATCTTGCTAGCCTAGCAAGATGCTATGTAGCAAGACCACGTATTTTGGTGGGATAAACTTTAGCCAGCAAAATACCATTGGGCATCAAGTAGCTGATCAAAAGGTAACACCCAAAATTACTTGTAATGGCTTCTAAATAGAATGGTTCAGACTAAATTTTTAATGATATATGTCATGCATTATTATGATCATGTGGTCATAAGTTTATTAATAATTATAATTTGAAGTGTGAGACTTGGTAAAGAATGTTTTTATATTTATTTGTTATGTTTTTCTTTCATTTACATTTTATATCTATGTGAATAGTATGTGGCAGACTTAGAGAAGATAACCAGATTTTTCAGTGGTATATGATGGTCACCAACTTCACTAATACAAACAATTGAGGCATTTTCCTATAAAGTCAGTTAGTTAGTTCAAGAGTATAATCACTCTGGCCAAGTCGGTGACTCCACCTCAGCTGTATTGCTCAGCTTTTTCGGGAACTCCTCATAGATGTTATAGAGTTTGTGTCTGTTTCGATTGTGTATCCTGGTATTTTGTATCTGTCTGGGATGTTTTGCAGGTATTTATCAAGTTTTTGCTTAAAACTGGTCACGGAGCGTCCCGTCTGGCCACGGATATTTACTGGAAGACTGTTGAAAAGCTGTGAACCTCTAATTTGAGGGCTCCCTTCTCTGATTGTCCTAATATACCGTGCACTGTTTTATTTGGGGAACTTGGCACAGGCGACCCTGCCTTGTTGATGTGTATGATTTTAGTGACCATAAATACTTTTGAACTAATTCATAAGATCAGAAGAGTATATGTGGTAGATTCTTTTTTAACAATTTTATATATTATAGCATTAATCCATTCAATTGTATTAAACAAATATCCATTCGAATGAGTAGATTTGCTTTTTGTAAATTTCTATGTTGGATAGCTATCGTTTCAGTTTGGGTTAAAAGCTTGTGAGGCAGTTAATGCATTTTCTCAAGATGCTGTAGTTGGTGCCTCCATGGTCTAACTGGTAGCACGGCTGGCCAGAAATCTCAGCCAGCTCAGTTCAAATCTCGGCATGGGCATATCAGGAGGGTGTTTCATCTTTCACTTTGCCTCATTCCCTCCGGAAGTTGCTCAGCCCATTCAGCCTACCTTGTGGACAAAAGTGGCTGTAAAGCATCATCATCATCATCAAACATCTCAAGATGTCTTGACAAATCATTTGAAACCTTACCTAAGAGTGTTAAACCACGAAAGTTATTATAATTAATCTCCCTTATATAGATGCAGCAGGGTTTAACCTACATGCTGTTGAGCTCGCTGAGCTCAGCTGGGTATAACCAATAATAACGAAATATACCTTCTGAAATTCTCCACATTATACAAGCAAATGATTCCTGCTGTACCCATGTAGAGTGGAAAATGATGTGTAGAATGGCAGCTCAGAAAAAACCAAAATGTTGATTATCCTACAGTTTTCTGGGTTAGTACTAGTAAAGATTCTAACTAACATTGGATATTAATCCAGAAATTTACTTCCCACATATTAAAAATAATACCTGGCTCAACTAACTCAAATGGGGAAAAACATAATAATTATATGAGCTTTAATTTATTGTTTGCCATGTGGACTGATTTTAAATACATTTGAAAGAGATGGCACATTCAGTGTGGAGACAACATTGCCCGTTGTCCGGTTGATTTACGTATTCCTCTGACTTTACTGTTATGGCTGTGATTCAAACCTCCAATCTCCAGTACACCATAAGCAGAGAATCCCCACGCTGTTGGCATCAACTAATGTGTGCTTAAATGTGGAAATTAATTATATTCAACGCTATTATACTGCACTGTTCAACAAGTTCTATGTGAAATCTTTTAATTGCTTATTTGAAATATTTAAAAATAAGAACTATGTTTGCGAGGATCAGTGATTTCAATCTTAAAAATTCATCACCGAACCATTAATGTTATTGTTTTGTCTCCTTGTTGTTTGTTTTCGTGATATTATTTTACGTAAATTAGGATTTTAAAATGGGAGTTTTTGCATGTGATATATATATATAATATTATTATGAAATCTCTATCAGATGTATTTCTGATTTTATATAACATAGGTTTATTTTTATTGGTACCCAAATCCACATTTTAATGTATCAAATTCACCACTGAGTAAAACACCAATTAAGGCACCCACTTTATTATTGGACCGCTCGTTTTCTTTTGTTGGTCTTTCTCTTAAAATCATCTTAGTTCAAATATATAACTCATACATAGTGTGAAGTTAAAAACCTGTTTATGCTTTTAAAGAGAACTTTATTTTTATTTTATGACCTATATTTTGAAAGTACATTCAAATTGATGGAAAGTTAGAATGTTTTGATGTGACGCCCAACATATGTAATTCATGTTTATTCTTGGTTTTCCGCCAATTTCTGTATTTCCAGGTGGAGTGGAGCCTAATATTAGGAGAAGAGTATGGCAGTATTTATTTCATTTGTATCCATTTAATTCTACACAAAGGTTGGTATTTAAAATTGAAATATTTAGCAGAAAATCCATATTTCATCAAAACAAATCAGTTTCGATGATGCAACATGATACTCGTTTTTATTTTAATGATATTATGTCATGGTTAACTTTTAATTAATGGTAATCAAGTTCAATTTTTACAAATAATTTCCACAGTAGCCTGTAATTATTTTTAACGGTTACTACAAATTTCTGGAATCAGTTGAATTTTACCAACCCAAAACATATTTTGGGTAAGATTGATATGAGCGTGGTGGAGTTTCATAAGATAACATTTTGTTTTGGTGAAATCTGTCCCAAGTTTCAGTGACATAGTTTCTAATTTAGGAAATAAATTTTAAAAAATGTTAGCTTCTTGAATTAGTCAAAGTCTGTGAATATTCCATTATATATTTTTTTCATTTCATGAGTGTTTTCAGTTTTTTTTACATGATCATCACAATTTAACTACAATAACCATCTAGGTATTTGGTGTGATGTAACCAGGAATTGTTCGCGAATGTACATGTTTTATGACATGCCATCCATGTTATTAATACGTTTAATGTGAAGATGTTAGCTTGAAATTAGGTTCATCTAGCTGTAGAATGAAGAAGTAGATTTTGTTAAAATTTATAGATAAATAAATGAGTGAATTGTACTCCTGAAATTGATTTTACTGGTTACAAAAACTTATATTATTTTAGTTAACAATAACCATCTAGGTATTTGGTGTGATGTACCCAGGAATTGCTCGTGAATGTACATTTTTTTATGACAGGCCATCCCTGTTATTAATATCAAAGATTATGTGCGTGTTTATATAACGGTTTTATTTGGTTGAGCAGCATCCATTACAGAACTGTTGAACTGTGATTTTGGCAGTGTCCTTTATTGTTGTCATTTAGTTTAGAATTACATGTCACATACTATAGATGCTTTAATAGATGTTTTTGTTCTTCATATATATTAATTCTCTGGGAGTTACACTTCTAGAAAATATCATGATGTGTTCTCTATACTGCATTGTATTATTAAATGCTATATTATATACACCAGTTCATTACAAGCATGACAAATCTAACCATCAAATCGGCACATTACCCAAAATTAATCTTTTAAAACCTTGCAAAATAGCACAAAGTGCCATGTTTCATACACTATAATTATATGAGGATTATAAATATTGTCGATATATTTATATTTTCTGTTAGCCATTAATATACAGAATATGGTTATTTAATTTCACAACCCTTTGATCAATATTAAAGATTATGCAGTTGTATGAAAACAACAACATGTGTAGTTTTCACAAATGTCCGAAGGTTGTCAAACCATGAAAATACAAATGTGTAATAAATATGTAAATTTTCAGAATTTCAGCCTGAACTTTTAACACAATGTACATACCATTAAGATACAAACAATAACAGAATGCTGGATTATAAAAATTTATTTACACAAATTGTTACCAATGTCTGCTGAAAACTACCTAAATATCAGCAGCAAAAACCAGTTCACTCAAAACTGCAGCAACATCATCTGTCTTTGGGCATCTATATACAGTCTGTAACCCTGTTTAAAAACTGAATTGTTGCCACCTCTGAACTTGTCACTTTTAGCACAGTGCCAATAAAAATCCATCCACATATTCATATGCAACTGACACCGATGAGCCCTGATTCAGGCCGATTATTAAATGTAAAGGCATCTACTGTCTTGCATATTTTTTTTCGATTTTGAAAGTTATCTGATTCAGTCAAAATTAGTTTTCTTTGGTTGAATGCTTGGTCCAAGTCAAAATCCATGACTGTACTAGATGTTGAATTTATAATCCAATGTGGGTTCAGCATAGGCAGTCCTGGGAACAGCAGCCTTGTTCACCTTCAACCTTGTGACAGCTGCCCAGCTCCAACTTCAGTTGTAACAACTAGGTCAGCTGAAGCTATATCAAGTTGGCAGGGAAGGGCATTCATGGCCATGAACACTGACCAGATTAAGTCCAGTGTACCACCAGCTGAAAAGCAACAATGAATTGTTCTTAAATCACATATCATATGTTACTGACATTTACTATCGAGTCAGATTGAGCCTGACACACTGATTCAGTGTACTGTATGTCACTATGTCTATGACTATGTCAGTATGTGTACTGTATAACTATAATAAGAGTTATAAGTGTATTTATCTCATACAAATGTTATCACCAATTACTATGTATTTACTTAAGTGTAAACCTTTTTAATTTAGATAAGTATATTATAACAAGCACGGATTGTATTTATAATACAGTGAGCTTTTAAATAAGGCGACGAATTTGTATGATTCGCGCAGTCTGAATAAGCCGAATTTGTATATATCAATGTATTATCGCCCAAAACAAGCACTGAAGCAGTACCGAAAAGCTCCAAGACAAATGACAGGCGACCTGCATTTGTTTCTGTCATATGCTTCATTAGTGATATTTATTAATACAATTTACGTATTATTTACAACATATGAATTATTGTATACGCTATTTTTTCTGTAGGTTATAGTATATCGATAAACTAGGCAAAACATTATTTTAGTATAGCAAGTCGGTTGCTAGGCCTGCCGCATTATTGCTCAGTTTTAACTTTACGAAGTATTTCCGACTTCAAAGGCAAATATCTTCAAACCTACGTAAATATTACTAATTCAAACTGTTCTAAAATAAAATAGTTTAAATGATAATAAAGTACATACCAGTTACGGTCCGCAAGGCCATGGTAAAGTTGTCGTTTAAATCAATATCCATAAGTGACTCTAAATCCGGATCGCCGTTCATCCGAGTAGAACTCAAGATGGCGCGGGTGCGCATGAATATCATCAAATTGTCGATTGACCATAATATATATCAAACTACTGTTTGCGTAACTTTATAAAGGATATATTTGTCTTTCAATGGTTATATGTAGCTTTTTTTATTTGTTTCCAGAAATATTGTTTTTCTTGTCTTTACATTTCATTTCGTTTTTTGGGAAACTATTTCTTCTCACACCTAATAGCCACATATACCATTAGAAAGGTCAGGGAGTGCTTAGTTTTAATGCGTATGAACACTATTATAGGACGTAAATAGTCAGCGGCAAATACCGTTGTTTGTCAGGGGGGTGTCGCGCCGGCCGCTGTGAGAACGCTTCCAAAACGGACTTGTGCTCTTCGATAGGCACATCGTTTACAGTTATGGCATTTATCAAATACACACTCAATCAAATAAACACGCATACTCATTAAAAGAGTCAAGATCAAAAATATAAACTATATTGATGTAGCCCAAACAGAAATATGAAAAAAGTTAGACAAATAATCGATAAAACCTCTGGACGCGTTTTATACCCGTCTGTTGGGATACTTACTTGTACATTGTTTGAGCTGTGCTCACATTCATATTGCTTTGATGCCTACTACCGAATGTTAAGTGTGTTGAATAATAAATGGGGAAAAATGAAATTTAAAGAAACGGTCTTGTTTACCAACTCCGGATAACGTGGTATGTGCAATTTAATATTATGTATACATTTTAGCTCTATGATGGTTTAGGCAACAGATTTGTGAAAGCTTTAAGATAAAAACATTCACGGTCTATTATATATGCCAAGTGATGTGTAAATTACCAATATTATGTATTATTCTGTTGCAATTAATAGCATCAATAAAATGTTTGATTTTTTTCTGAAGTATTTCAAATTGCCATTTATTTAATCCTCACAGATGTGAAGACGATGTTGAATTTTATCATTTCAGAGAGAGGGAGGCTTTATTAGCAGATTATAAAGCAAAATATCAACAATTGAAGAACAAATGGAAGGAGCTTATACAAGATAGTATGATTAATTTATCATTAAAATCCTTTTAAAATATTTATACTGGCGACTCTATGGTTTAGTGGTAGCGTGTTGAACCACATGTCACTACCACCCGTATTCGAATCTTGGCGTGGGGATATCTGATGGTTGTTGTTTCATCTGTGACTTCGCTTCATTACCTTTGGAGGTCGCTCGGCCCATTTAGCCTACCATGTACACAAAAGTGGCCGTAAAATATCGATCATCATCATCATCATCATTTTAATATTTATACTAAGAATATTGTTGCTGATGGTAATATTCATATTTTTCACCGTAGAGATTGATATAGATGGTGAAAAGTTGGTTTCGCCAAGTTATCTTCATGGAATAAAAGATTCGTTTCACACAGAACACCAAGATATATCACCTGGAATACAACAACAGAATATGTTTTTAGACATGCAAGCTCAGGTAAAAATGTTATTTACAATAACAGCATACATAATTAGTTAGGATATATATATATATATATATATATATACATATATATATATATATATATGAATGAAGTGGTACTTTCTTAAAAATAATAATGTATATTGAATAAAGCATCCTACCTAGGAGTAACAGGAGTTGTGTCAACTTGCTGTACAGCGATACCCCAAATAATTCATCTGTAAAAACACAGTAAGATATTTGAACGATAATCACTATTTATCGGTGAAGGCAACCTTGATCTGTATTTTCAGAACAGATTTAAACTTTTCAAGAGATGGTGCATTTCTAACATCCACCAGTTTGAAACCTTTTGCTGTCATCAGTATGATAATACTCTGTTTACATCATTACTAACAGGTATATGCGGGTAGACAACAAATAAACTGGGATGAACTTCTCCAGTCTATGAGAATTGTGGACAAAGATGTGCCTAGAACAGACAGGAATTTAGAATTCTTCAAGTTTGTAATCCAGTAGTTCTTTCATGTTGTGTGATTACAAGAACTAATTATTGTGTGATGGCTCCCCACACATCTAATGTGGCAGAGATATAATTTGTGTACAGCATCTGATAAAGCTTTTGCTGTTTTTCAATTGTCACTTGATGTATGATAGATGGCACACAGATAGATAGTTCAGTGAGTAGATCATTGTACTGTCTATCTCCTATGATTGTTGGTTGTTTTCCTGCCACTCAGTCATATGTCTCAGGTCTGAGTTGTGTTGAAGCTAAATAAGAATCTTACTTACTCATTTAGCAATAAAGAAATGCGTGTTTTGGATTCTGTTGTTACTGGCAGACAATGAACTGACTTCTCACAAGACATGGGGTCAATTCCATTTTAGTCAATTCCGCATCAAATTTATCAATTCCAATTATGTATCAATTCCAATTCTGCTTTTTACAGACTCTTTTTACATACTACTTTTTACAATGAGTAGGTACTCCGAGTACCTACTTGGAATACCTACTCTGAGTAGTTTAAATTGCCTGTAGAATTGTCATGGAAAAAATATTTCTGAATTAAGAAATTAATTTGTGGATTTAATTTTTTTTGTAGTAAACTTCAATTCCAAATTTATCAATTCCAATTCCATTTTTTAAATAAAATAAGCAATTCCCAAATTGGAATTGCCCATCAATTCCATAATTGAATTGACCTTGTCTGCTTCACACTGCTATCATGGAGGATCTTTTTCGCTCAGATGATGTGGTTAGCCACAGTTTTCTAGGACCGTGGTTTGAATAACAGCCTAGGTGTGAAGGGTGTTGCATCTTTTATTTCACGTCATTACAGTTCAAAGCCACTTTGCCCATTTAGCTCACAGCAGGTTGAAAAGTGACAGCACATTAACAAGATTTCAACATTTGTTCCACCTAGGTCTCTCATTTCATTTTGTTCTAAGTCAGTGTCTGTCAGAACCAAACTTAGATATATGATGAGCTAGATAAATAATAGATAAGTGCAGATATAGTTGTCAGGTTCATCTGCATCAACTACAGTCACTTGTACAAATATTGCAACCAGCTAGGTAACTTGTTACAGGTAGGAGATAATGTATGGCCACAGTCAATGGCCAGGTGTACTTGGCTAGATTTTGCAGATCAGAAAAATAGGTCTTATCTCATGGTTACGTATTTAGTGAATAGGAATCTTGATCAGCATAAGTAAATAATTACAAAAAACATCAGTGATGACCTTTTTGTTCTTAGTGTTGTCTTCTGGCTAGAATAGAGTAATATTATCAAGTGCAGGATTTAATTGGTTACACCAACAAATAATACAGTCCTGTAAATTTTAGTAAATGTCGGCTTTTAAACAGTTTTCTGCCTCAACATAAATATTCTATTAGAGACTGCAACTGAAAGTTCATCATTCCCTGGATGTTATTTAATACTTGCCATTCTTGTTTTAGGGGAAGTAATCCAAATTTATTGAGACTCAGGGACATCTTAATAACCTTTGCTGCATATCATGAACAAGTTGGCTATGTACAAGGAATGAACGACTTGGTCAGCATGTTTCTTCAGGTGTTTAACAATGAGGTAAATGTTTGATGATCTTTGTCTTGGAATGTGATGTTCTAAATTTATTTCAGATCTTTATATCGTTTTGCTTTTTCTTTGAATCACTATAACAATCAAACCATATCGAAGCAGGATGCTCATTTTATTTGTTTTGCAGAGTCTTGTATTTGTGTTGATGATGCACCATCAGGGAGAAGATTTGGTGTTTTAATAACACCTTAAAAATCAATAATACATGATATATACACATACGCACACATGTATATATATATATATTTGAATTGAACTGTGTATATATATTTATGTATATATACCAGGGTTGGCATGATTCTTCCATGGATGATAATAACCATGGTAAAAACCTTTTTTTTTTTCCATTACGGAAGAAACTCCAAAATGGCACAAAATCATCATCCAAATTTAGATTTTTTTTAATTTGACAGATACCAATTGTATATAATCTCTTGCAGTATTCATCATGTAACTATTTCTTCGGAACATTGTACCAACTGGCATATATCCTGGTAATACCATGTGTGTCACCATTCAGTCAGGTATCCAATTGATGATTTTGGAAGAAAACCAATTAGAATTGGTCAGCTTTTTAATTGAAACTTTGATAAATCAAAGTAATTAAAAAAAATTTGATAAAAGTCATTACATCAGTCATTACATTATATCAGTTTATTACCAAATGGAATATGTTTAATACGCGATGTCTTTAAAGGTTTTCTTCCCGGTAAAAACCTATTTCTTCCCATGAGAAGAGAAGAAATACCTTTCTTCCGGGAAGAAACCCAACCGTGATATATTCAATTCAAATTGTTAATTTCAACATTCATTTTACATAATTTTAATGACACTCAAAGGCACATAGAATGTTGAAAAGGAAGCATGCTAATATAATGCATCCCCCCTTAAAATAACATTAAACAAATTCATGACAGATTTAAAAATCAAATGGTGTGGAATAGACTTCATTATATCTTTATGAAACAACAATGAATCCATATAAGTTTAATTTTGTAATGATTAATTATTGTAGCAATAGCATATTAATGTGCATCTTGTATCATATATGTTGTATTTGAAGAGTAAATAACATTACTGACATACCTCAACATCGGTATCAGTCATGTGAAGGAATGAACATATTCTTAATTATGCACTTAAAAATATTAATTGTTTTAACATTGTGAACTTTTGAATCATATATATATATATAGATAGATATATGTGTTTGTATGTATGAAAATTTTAACTCATAATTAATCATACTGAATGTGTTACAACAGGTAGAGGCTTATTGGTGTTTTGAACATTATATGGCCATTGATCACGTCATGGAAGACTTCTTAGAGGGCGGCATGATGACAAAACTCTGTAAGTCTGAGTCCAATTCTCTCACAACATTCACGTCACAGTGTCAGTTAATGATAACCAGATTAGTTAATTACGTAAGTACAACGTTTTAAATGTGAGCCATGGATCTTGTTTCGTTTTAAAAACCGATAATAAATACACCCACCCAATTATCATGCTGCACAAATTATAATTTGCTTTCACTTCAATACTGTATTCTTAATATTGCCTTCATGCTACCATTGAGCCTAGGATTTTCATTCTTCGGGAGTTCTACTTATGTGTCACCAAACTTTCCAATTCTTATGGAGTCTTTGTCGTAGTCAGCAACCAATTTCTGTTTCTTGCTGAATATAACAAATGGATGTTGTTTACTTTATTTAGCACATGTTCAGCAGTTGTTGAGAGAACTTGATCCAGATTTGATGAAATACTTTGAATATCTAGGTGCTGGAGATTTAACAATGTGTCACAGGTAAATTATTTTGGTAATTGTATTGACTTGAAATATTAAAAAAAAATATTTGCTCTTTATCAGAAATAAAAATGATAACTATTTTTAATAGTCGAGATATTATTATTTTTCCTTAAGTCATCTTCTGAAAATGTAAAATAAACATTATACTGGATATTGTCAGTATTTAATTCCCCCCATCATCATATGTTCTATATGCTCTAAATGTTCATATCTGTGGTTAGTTTTTGAAGCAGCTAGCATATTAAATTCCTTCAAAAAGAATTACTGTTAATGCCAACCATATATCTAAATCCATATATATATATATATATATTTGGTTCCTGTATTTATTTTGTGTATCTGTAGTGTCAAATATTCTCTGTTAATACATGTGTGTATATATATATATATAAAGACTAAAGAATGTGTACAGCACTTTTGTTTTTAAGTAACATGATCGATTTGGTAATCACATGATATAGGTGGATGCTGTTGAGTTTCAAAAGAGAATTTCCTGATGAAGATACTTTGAAGTGCTTTGAAATTTTACGGAGTCAACATCTTGAGGTTTACTCAATAGAAGCGGAATTGGCCAGAGATGATCAGCGAAGAAAAGATTTTATGAAACTTGGTGAGCTGCCATTTCTGATGAAACTTCTTAGATGCACAGAATAATATTTTGCTGTTTTTTTCTTCTCAGTGATAAATCTATTTGCCTTAGAAATTCACCAAGTTTAGTAAAACATTTAGTAAAACAAATAATGATGAAAGATTCACCCCCCCCCCCCTTTTTACATTTCTGCTGTTTTTATCAGATGGTACAACCAGAGTTGCAGACGCTATTGCTAATCCGGACTTTACTTTTGATGTGTTCATGTGTGTGACAATATTGATCCAGTACAGGGATGATGTCTTCTTTTGTTCAGAAATGTGCGAAGTCTTTCAGCTGATTATTGGGTTCGTCTATTTGAGAATCAATCATTTATTTATATGTTATTTCATAACTCGGTTATACATTACTTCATGCGAATACAGTAAAATTTGGTTATAAATAACTAGGATATAAAGAAATGGTATCTTAATACAACGAAATTTACACAATGAAAACTTGCTTAGAGCGAAGTGATTAAATCAATATATATCGCATTGGTTATAATGAAATACAGTGTTTGAAATTTCACTTGTCATTCAGCCCAATGACCGTTATGATTATTGCAATCGTTAATGCAACAACCAATACGAGACATCATCATCACATGTCACTTCAGAGGGTATCATGGCGTATGATAAACTTTGGATTGGTTTGCCAACCTGTTTAAATAGTGACAATTTTCAAATATCGCAATGGCCAGCAAACATAAACCAGTATCTATTGACACAAAATTGCAAGCTCTTAAAAAAGTTGACAAAAAATTGAAAGCTAAGACTCAGATTGCTAAAGAATATGGTGTTCCATGTAGCACACTGTCAACATCACTGAAGAACAAGGATGCCTTGAGAAAAGCTCACAGAAATATCGCGCCAGCCCAGAAACACTTAAGAAAGGCCAAACACAGTGATGTTGAGGCTGCATTGCTTTGAATCAGTCTTGTAACAGATTTTTTTCATGTAAAATCATTAAGGAGAATGTGGAAATAAAAGATGAAATTAATTGTTGGGTTTCATCATCCAATCAGAGACTAGGAACACATTTGCTCCACGTCTTAATAAAACGGTTATTTTCACCATTTATCGCTCATGCGTTGGTAACTAACTTGGAAACTAGGATAAAAAGTATCATCTTAACGAAATGAATTCGCAGTCCCCATGTAGTTTGTTATAACCAACTTTACTGTAATACTTACTTTGTGAAAAAATATTTATTGTTCACTCGTATTCTTATGCTTTCAGTTTTTAAACGCCTCTTAAGTACACATATTACATTAAATGTGTATTGGTGTAAAGGAAGGAAATATTTTGTTGTTTGTGTGACTTTCAATAGAATTTCAGCTGCTATTAATAGAAGACATTTATTGAAGTAAATGTCAAAATATTTCCCATTATGGTTTGATATATTTTCAGCTTGACCAAGAAACTAAATCTTGACGTTGTTCTGCAGAAGACGGAAGTTCTTTTTTATAAATACTGTAAGAAAGCAGCTTCGGAATGTTTTGATTTGATTGAGATGCCGACAACTTCAGCAGTTCGTACAGAATTAACTTAGATTGTTGTGTTGTACATCTGCAGGTTAAACTCTTTCTATTCGAGGCATTTATTTATATAACTTTTATGTATTTGTAATGTCAGTTTTGCAGTATTATACAGCTCAGTGTTTAATGTCTAAATTAAGGTATGTTTAAGATCATGTGTGGTTTTCATATTGTGTACCCTTAAGGTGTGTGTGTGTGTGCATGTGTGTGATTGTTCACAGACACACACACACAGAGGTATACAAATATAGTTTATACTTTGGTATACCTGTGCTTGTTGTCCATTTAATGTGTAATTATTTATTAGCAGTTGTCACATTTGGTGTCACAATTTTGATCCTTTTTTGTTATATATGATGTTTTGTTGTATGTGACATAAATATATAATTTTATATTTCCCTAACAATGAATATTTAATGAATCCTCAAGTCACAGCTGATAGTATGTGACCTCAAAGCCTAGGCTTGTCAATACTGGTTTATGAGACTCAAAGGAAACAAATTTTGATTACCCTTTACACATGATGAAGCTTTTCTGTTTTAAGACGGAATTCCGTTTTGGGAAGGTCGGATTGGAACATTTCTGTGCAGTGTTAATTCGGTGAAGAGATCAGGTGGTGTTCAAATGGTAATAAAAACGATATAATAAAAATCAAATCGAAGGCGTCAAAGCCACACTCCAGATCTCAAAACAAACATTCGTCGGCCAATATCAACAAAACAGTCTCGTCAGCAACGAGTAAGTATCGCAGTTGAAGTGTAAATGCGCATCCCGCTGAATATTTATTTCCAACATTATCGTAAAATAAACGCATCGGGAGGGAAAATGATTACAGTAATGGCTGTTTTCCTTTTTCAATCAATCTGGCTATGCAGATAAATGCGCCATGATGATGATGATGATGATCAATCAGCACTAACCTATCAACACCAGGGAATTCCGAAGTATGCGTCAGATTTACGAAAGCCTAAATTTGATTGGCTTGTTGCTCTCGTGTCGTTTGAAATTGTAGTTCAAGGTTTGAGTATTATATCGTCTTCCGTTTACTTGTAATATTGGCTTATTTATCAGATTTGTTGTTATAATATTCCTGTCCTGTTTCAGTCGTCGACTAAAATATGCATTCACGTAAAATAAAAAAAAAACGTGAGTTCGGTTCTATTCGAGAAGCTTGGTGAATTAAGTTTTTAACTCTCGATGCACAATGACAATGTTGTAGCCATGGTCTGCCAACGCGTTTTTAATCGAATGTTTTATAAAACGAGTAACGTTATTGGGGAATCTTTTAGTGTCGCTGTGATTAGTTCAGAATCATTTCGGATGTACGAGGTCATAACTTGCGATGCCGGTTGAATAGACCGATTTAATTACCCCTGCTGACACCATGCGGCTGAATTTCACACTACTGTCTCTGGTTAGAAGTCAAAGAACCACTGTGTTGCATGGCGATTTACGCGTGTAGTGACCGATAAATGCCATACTAAAACGCTGTATTTAGGCTATTTACCAGCATATCCAGATCTTAATTTTGCATTTAATAGTAATGGCATAGACTTCATCCTATACCCTAAGTATGTTCAGCGCGATTTGCATGGTTGTCATGGTCCAGCCTGTCTAGTTCAAACTTATTTTTTGTAGAATCTTTGCTATCTGATGACGATGTAAATGGATAAAATCAATGATCACATAGATTATAATTAAATGGGTGATTACTATTACTGTAACATTGGTATTTGTGCATAATATCTTGTAATGAAAGTGAACTAGCTATTTTATTTTCTGAATCAGCCATTCGTGCAATGTCTATGTTAAGGGTGTTAATACTCTAATGTAATAAACAAAATTTATTTAATAATATACAGGTGATACGTATATGATTGGTTCCCAGGTACAATTAAAGTTAATATTTCCAAAACTCATTTATTTAATCCATTGAAACCCATGCTAAAAATTGGTCTGCTCAATCATTGGGTTATATCTTGATAAGTATTGTGTTAAATCCTTTGGAAAGACACAGTCGTTCATCTAAAATACTAGTCGGAGTCTCCGTATAATGTGAAATAATTTGCTGAAAGATTTCCAGTATTTATCGTTAGTGAAAAGTCGCCATATCATATTAACAGTGGGCGCCATAGCTATTTCTAACCCGAGACCGCAGTCTGTAACCGATGCAACGCATTTCGCTTGGCTCGGTCTATTGATATAGTACCATAAAGAGCGAATGTTGACCGGCACAAAGTTCACTTACGCTGAAGCGCTTAATAATAACAGTTTAGACTAGAATAATTACACCTACTGTTATCTTTAGAGACTCGTGTAGGATCGTGATTCTGTAAATAGCCGAGTTCACGACAGCTTAGGGGGCTTTAGCTCGGGCCGTACCAGGCTCAAGTGTAACTATATGGTGTGGGCTATGCCATTAGGTTAACGTAATACAATAACGAAATAAACTGGAACCAGAGACTCTTGAATATACTAATGGCTGTATATGTTGAAGGTCCTACAATGGACAAGTTTGATTTTGATGAAGCCATACAACAATGGAATGAATTGAAAACGAGGAGACTTCTTTTGTGAATGAAAATGTTCATGCACAGAATGATATTGTTTTTATTCAATATTGTCAAATTGATAGTTAATAAATGTACTTTTTTATAATCATCAATCGTAACATACACAAACTGTCCACTTCTGCCATACATGCATGAAAATACTGATCATTTGAAGAAATTAAGAGAATAATTTCAAGGTACACTTAATACAAATGTATGTCTCTCTCTCTCTCTATATATATATATATATATCCGATATCATTAGGCCATCTCTCCATTTTTGGCTTGTTACAGTTTAGGTAGGCCAAATATCCCCACTAAATGGTAAAGGGTCATTGTCACTACTATTTTAATTCCTAGGTACAACAATGGACGGAAAAAGAATTTTATTCCAAAAGCTATATCTTCAACACAGAAAGGTTGTAATACAAGTCCTGCCACATCTGCCCAACAACAAAGTTGGCACAAAATGAACTGTCCTTTTGGGTTTTGTTAGTTAAATTTTTGAAAGCTAATTTTTTTAATAAAATTAATTTAATATCAGTGTGTGTCTATTGGTTATTATTTATATGAATGAAAGTAATTGTACCTGTTGCATTTGAATCCAGGTATTGAGAGAGTAATGTTTCCATTACTTCAATGCCAGATTTCATTACTGCTAGCATCCTAATTAAAAAAGAATCCTGGATAGGACTACCCATCCCACCAGTGGAATGCGACAGACCACCACCTCAACCATCGGCCACATGGCATTTTTTTTTGGGGGGGGGAATATTTTTCTATATCAGAGAGACATGTTGCAATAATTCAGTCTTTTACTTTGTTTAATTCAAACAATTGTTTTCAATAATGATAATTATTTACTGTAAGTATGCTAAATCGATTTTGATGAACATATGATTTGATCACATGAATGTGTTGACACTGAATTAATTAATCAAGTACGCCTACTTCTTTTCCACTGTACATGACAAGTGAAAATTACTTGTTTTTCGTAACAGATAATTTTGTGGACTGGAAAGAAAAAGCAGTGTAACGAGAGAAAGGATTTATAAATCCTTTCTGCGTACATCACATTAATCCATCCATACTTTCTTCCTTTATCAACTTGTATATTGCTCTTATACATGCCATTGTTTATAAACAATAATTTATATAGCAGGCCTACTAACCTTCTAGCTCTTTGGTCAAAATAAGTTGATACTGGCCTGATGGGATGCGTTTCTGATAAATTTATTTTAACCCACTGCAGGCACTGCTACTTGTTTTGGCGAGAATTGCTGGTAAAAAATCCCATCAGACTTGAGCACTTCTACTGCCATATACACAACTTAATGCACACTTCACATATATGTGCACAGTTAGTGTTGTCCGCCAACTCTTCCCAATCCTTTAATAATTATTTTGTAACATATTTATAACTGAAGTACAATCAGTTATTGCACCATCTAGTATATCAAATTATACTGGCCAGTTAAAAATCGACCAAGAATAGATGATGTATTGGAGAAGATTTTGCAGACGGACAAAATAGGTGTCATCGGAAGCTATGTATTTAGTGGAACGCTGAATTTGTCTGTAGCATTTCATGTGTTACTGTCAATGATGATAAGCATTTAAATTGCCCATTAATATAGGTTCAACAATTGGCATTTATGCTAAATTGATACGGAACAAACTGATTCTGATCTTCTTCTTTAATGCAGCAAACTATATGATAAAATATTGGCCAGTGCTTTGTGAGTTATCACAGTAAGTGTATTGATATATTATGTGGTCTGGCTGATACCGGGATTATATATGAATAGAATAAATTTAATATGTAGAATAAATGGTTTAAATAAAGATGCAGTTCTGCTAGAAAATACTGTTTCAGCCAAACCTGGTTCAAAGTGACCTGCGGTTTATTGTTTTGTTCCCCGAAAAGCGCATCGCACCAGTCTTGAATAATTTCTAATCTGAACTTGAAAATGAGCGGATCTGAAACAGATAGGTGAGTTCACTAACTAGCTATCCAATTTGAAGCATATCTGACGCGGTAATGGCTGTATTCAATTACTAAGGGGAGAAAGAAAAGCGTTACCATCAGTTTTGTTTCTTGTTGCCTCATGATGAAGATGATTTTATGTTGTTACTGTGAAATTATTTATGAGATTTTCGTTTGTTATACGGGGAATTAGTTGAAGGATATAAACGTTTTCGTCACATTCTGCTATGATTAAGTTGGTTGATAACAACCTGATCTGATGCAGTAAAGGAAAAATAGTAATTGCTATTAGTTCTGTGCATTGAACAAGACTCAGAGATGTGATGTTAATTATTGAATGCATTATTGCTGAATCTTGTTGGCGTCCGTAATATAAAGTGAAAACGTGGCAGATAGTCATATTACTGAAATGTGAGCACAACAAGGATTGTTTGTGTTATAATTGAGATGGCTTAATGAGAACGGTTATAGACTACAAAAGGGAAGGTCGTTGGTTCATATCGATCAATTAGCTACTAATCTTTCTAAGTGTTCATCAGTTGACTCCACAATAGTGGACGACAACGGATTACTACGGCTTATGTGATATTATTATGACTTATGTGATTTTAACTGTTAAGTAAATACCACAATACTCCACAAGGAAGTGATGTTGTTATCGGGTTGCAAAAATACAAAGCAGAGGGCCAGTGTGTAAACAAATGAAGTCCTTTATCCTGCTAAGAAGCCAAAGACCTTAGAACAGTGAAGATGGTATTAAACTATATAACCCTATAACACAAAACAACAATTATTTTATAAGAGTCTTTCCATTTTCTAACTGATAGAGTGGTTGTTCAGTGTCCACTTTGTCCACTAAAGTACAGCATTAATAGTTATTTCGTGACCACGATGAGTGTTAGAGAGATCAAGTGTCACGCTTGTTTTTATTTAATAAACATTCATTATTGGTGAAGTTCAAGATACGAGTTGTAAACATAATTAACTGCGTTTTATCAGCTAACCTCTTCATTACCTTGATGTGGCCATTTTAAACTTGTTTGCAAATATTATGTTAATCCAAGTTTAACCCAACCTGATTTTGTGGTTTTGACTTCAAAATGCATGTTTTGGACAATTTGTGGGATATGTGTGATACAAAAATATTTGTTTAAAATTAATATATATACAAATCTTGGTTCTCAATGAACACCTATCTACATTATTTCTGTTGACATAGAAAGATCGAAACGAAGATTATTAGAATTTCAGATAAACTTTTTTTTACTTACAGCAGAGAAGCTGCTAACAGGATATATGTTTGTTTAGATATTACACAGCCGTTTGGTGATAGTGGATCAAATATAAATTTATTGCGTGGATGTTTTGTAAAGATGGGTTTGGCCTATTTCCACAGAAGTTGATTCAGCAACTTTCAGAAACAACATTCGTTAAAACAAATTGCAGATTAAACAGCGTATATATATATATATATATATATATATATATGATTACGTCTATATTTGAGTTATCAATCTGTCTATGTTTCTTAATTTATTATGAATATAATTATTGTTTGTGTAATGACATGATGCCTGTGATGGATATCACACCGTGATTTTGTTCTAGTTGTAATTGAATTTAATCCAAAAGAAGCTGGCTTTGTTATACACGTGTATTGGAGAGCCAAGAATAATCTATACGTGTTTTAGCACATATTTTGTAATTATGTGTAGTGCATGATTCAATAATGTAATTATATAACACGTTCATCTTGTATTATTTTATGGTATTAGTTTTTACTGTTGTTCTTGGTTTATGATCATTTTCCGCACGTACACGGACTAAATGGATCAGATGACGTCAAAAGGAAATGGAGTCAGATGATATTTTGTTTGAGATGATGATGATAATGATGATGATGATGATGATGATGATTGGTGTTTTACGGCCACTTTTGTGCACAAGGTAGGCCAAATGGGCCGAGCGACCTCCAAAATTAATGAGGCGAAGTCAAAGACAAAACAACCTTCAGATATTCTCACGCCGAGATTCGGACACGGGTGGTAGCGATCTGTGTTTGAAATGATATGAATAAATAGGTTGTTAGTGTATGGATGAGTTGGTGTGATGCAATACTTTACCATAACACCATGAATTAGATGAGTTTGAAACTAAGGCCATTTAAATACATCCAAATCTCTCCGCATACGTTTTCAAAACTACAATAGCTTTAATATGATTAATATAACGCCCTCTAATACTGTAATAACTCTATGAATTCAAATCATAACATGTAGAACACACCTTTGATGAGGTATTCTTTTCGGGATGCCAACATTTAAAACCGATAACCTGGCAGTTAATTAATAAACAACGTATATTGATCAGTCAGAGCATTAGAAATGGCACCAGAGGTGAAGACATCTGTAAATAGTAATAGTGATCATGTATATTTAATACAGAGCCCTTACTCTCTCTCTCTCTCTATATATATATAGATCACTGAAACTCTCATTAAGACCACAAGTCAACAATTAACATGCCACAAACTCTGGGTGTAAGTTTCCTCTTCAATAATCTGTCAGTGAAATGTTATTGCTCCCACAACCCTCGCCTGATGATGACAATAATACTCCTAGACACCTCTTCAAATTTATCACCTTCTAAACAACAATATTCAGTCCTATATGATCTCGTTATGGAACATATTATAGGAAAGGATGTAATACTCGTCTACGTTTCCCCGTATGGCCCTTGGATAGGTTACCAGCTAACCAGTTGTTTGTCTGTAAGTTATTACTCTTATAATAACCATGTTACCTGGGTCAGAAATTATTTGTCTAACCGATTACAATATGTTGAAATAAATGGAAACAAATCATTGACTGTAGCTCTTCGTTGTGGAGTCCCTCAAGGATCCATACTGGGACCACTACTGTATTTAACTTATGTGAATGATATTGGAAATTCTTGTCAATGTAATATTTTGTCATTTGCTGATGATACAACCGTATATAATTATTTCGCATTCAGATATTAATTAATTGTTTTTCCAATTGCCAATAAAGAATTAAATAATCTATTTACAAGGTTGGCTCTAAGCGAAAGCAAAATAAAATACATAGTTATCAGGCCATCCCATATAAAACCTAACTTGGCCCAGTTAAAGATCTCCATCAAAGTCATTCAATTAGACAAAATCGGGAATGACTGTCATGAACAATGTTGCAAATTTTTTGGAATTCACATAGAATAACACTTGATCTGGAAATACAACATCAATCAAGCATGTAAGAGCGTTGTTTTCCATGAAACAAGTGAAACATGCATTGCCCACTGATTGTCTCAAAACACTATACTATGCTTTGATACACTCTCATTTTGTGTACGGTATCATAGCCTGGGGAAATACGGACAATTATATTTAAAAACCCTTAGTTACATTGCAAAAGCGAGCAATTCGTGTAATACACAGTGCACATTATAATAGTCACACTGAACCAAAGTTTAAATGATCGGGAATGATCGGAAATACTGATTTATTGGTTTGGTTTTGTTGTTCGGGGAGAATTCCAGGCTGTCGCTTAATCAGCACAGCCTCTATGTTGGAGTGGTTGAGGAATCTACTCCCCCACCACTCACAGGGGAGTAGTACGGAAAGATGGAGCCGAAATACACTGAGGGTGGTCACTGCCAGAGTGTTTAACGTCCTCAGGGGGTCTTAAACGTCCCACTTTATTTTAAATAATTCAGTGGAGACGGATTTATTGGTGTGCCAATCCATCCCTTATATTTATGCTTGACTACCTTTTAAACAAACTGCCACCTTCATTCGACGCAGCATTCGCCATAAACTGTGACAAACCAAAATACGCCCCCAACGAGACAGACAAATTGTTTTTTTATTCCTCGATGTCATTCGACATTTATACGTAAGCAACCTCTTTATTTCCTGCAAGTTCTGCCAAACGTTTGGGCAAAAGTAATTACGTCTGACACTGACACGAGAAAATTTTAAAGGCTACGTCAAATCCTGCATTCTAAGTCAATACCAATGTTTCATTCATTGTCAGAATGATCAAATGTTCTGAATGCAAACAACAATAACTTTGCGTGTTTGAATCATTTTTGATTAAGGCACACACACACACACACACATATATATATATATATATATATATATATATATATATATATTTATTTATTTATATATTGTTTGATGTCATTCAAATGTAGCTTATATATATCGTCTTACTCCGACTGTACCGATCCTGTCATGTGAAGTAATCACTAATCATATATGTAATATGCTGTTATGTTTATGCGGTTTCAACCTACGAGTTCTGTCTCTTGTTCCCGGCTCACACACAAACACCGGCGGCTACCGGTTATAATGATAAAATCTATTATGAGGCGTATGGAGACTTTGAGAAGAGAACTATTTAGTTGCATATATATATATATATATATATATATATATATATATATATAAAAATAAGTTTCTTGCCCTTGGAATGGCACCTTCCGTTTGATTATTTGACACTGATTTGGCACAAAAGGTTTCTTCCGAAGCTGTACCCTTCATGATCATTTAACCATTTTTTTGGTTAGATTCGGAAATTGCTTCCTTATGAAAACCCTTTGCGCCCTGATCCCGATAAGCTATTTTAAATATATCTTATTTTCGACCACATTTCATATTTCGTCAGTTGATCAAAACACGTTTTATTTCTCCTGATGCGGCATCAATTGTTCATTGAAATAAAGCTATTATTAGACACCATGAGATAAGGAACCTTTTAATGAGAATCTAACTCATTGTTACCTTGTGAAGAACCTCGCTTTAATATGACCATAGTCCCAGTCCTTATCTGTCTAAAAAGAATGAACAGACTCCTTGGTCTGTCAGTCTTATAGTAAACATTTATTTCCTGACACGCAACTTATCCCTCAAGTATATGTTCTCCCTCGATCGAGCCGTGATGGCGCAGTTAGTTAGAGCATAGGATTCGTAACCGAAGGGTCGAGGGTTTGAGGCTCCGGAGCTACGGTGCTGTCATATGACGACTGGTTCACCTAGCCGGAAATGAGAACTTGACAGGACATGATTGCTATGTGTCTAAGTAACGCGTTGTGCCTATAATTGCAGCATGCGTTGTATGCTCCCTTGTGAGCTGAGGTGTGCACTGGATTGGCACAGGTGTGAGCCAGGAAAAATAATTCTGTAAAGCGCCTTACAGTAGCTATTTAGCTGCACAGGGCGCTATATAAATGTCACGTATTATAGAGAACACGAAGAATTCAGTTGAATCCGGAAGGTATTTTATTCCGAATGACGAGACATTATCGATATTTAATTATAACGGATTGTGCCTTGGAGACGAGTAGATTACTTTAATTGAATTAAACTGGTTGGATAAATTGCTGCAAGAGTTCTTGTCTAGAATCGTCTTCTTATACTTGGCGAATCTCGAAACACCCAGGTGTGCACCCGGAATTATTTCAAACGAACAGAACGTTATGATACCAAAATGCTCTCGTCATGACTTCAAGAGTGCGCAGAGTCCCAGTCAGATCGGCAAATAGGAACGTAACAGCAGACGGACTAGTTAAAAGATTCAGCCATTACTCCAGCGGCCATGTCTTTCTCCCACTGAGTTTGTTAGTAAAAACATTATCTTGGATCGAATGCCACTTAGCATCAGTCATGCTTCCCTTTTGCTGGCGGAATATTTCCCATTTATCTGCTTCAGCAGCAGGTCTTTCCCCTGTTTCCAGTGATGCTACCATAAGTCGTATCCGTACCTAGAGACTGGTCCTTGAATTAATTAAGTAATTTCATTACAACATTTATACTTCGCAGTTAGATTACGTTACTTCTTTAATATTGCTCTATATCTGTCCCAGATGTAATCTTATTAAGGACAGCACATTTCTCATTATCCAAGAAGATTATTCGGCCGTGGGCCATTTGACGAAAGTCCGGCTTTTTTCATGGATCTAATCCGGGTTTGTCACTTTTTGTTACCGAAGTGTCTTCAGCATGTCAACACTCGGATCGTAGATTCTGATTAGATTGAACAAGAAATAAAACCATTACTCGTGACGTTTATTAATGAACATCTATAAATATGGCTACATACACATACACACACACACACACACACACAAATACCTACACACATCTTTTGGCATCTGATATATAGCTCAATCGAAGCACGATATGGCATAGTGTCATATACCATAGTATATTATAAAATACCATAATATAACATACTATATATATATAT
>JAODUP010000432.1:47500-50000 GCA_025642065.1 Paralvinella palmiformis | reverse complement strand
CGGTCCCCGGTGAGATTACCCATACGGAGACTCCACGCCGCTCTCTCCCATCTCCCGGCACCCGTCCGTCCCGGGCGAAGCCCGCACGGGCATAGCATCCGCCTACCTGCCAACTATTGGCGTGGTTTATGACGGCTGCCGCTTCGCAAACGCTTCCTGGCGACAGTTCAAAGAGCTGTCATCGCTCTCGATACGGCGTTCTCACCGCCAGACTAGAGATTTACGAGGGGGCATCGAACGGCGATGCCGAGCCCTCCACTCGGCGGACGGAGCGGTTAATAAATGAGAGTGGGTGATACGAAAACGTCGTTATGCAGAAGCCCGTTTGTCGGTTCGGAACAGAGCTGACTCGTGCCCGTCCCGATATTGATCAGGCACCGCCCGTCGAAACTCATTTTCTGATCAGCTTCGGGCCCGGCGGCCACCTGCTGGCGTCGACTCGGCCGTGATTTATCTCTACACAGGGCCGTGCATACGTCGCCCATAGTCGGGTTACGCGTCGCCGTAGTCCGGTTGCATGTCGTCATAGACAGGTTACCAGATAGATGGTCGTTTACCTGAAAGGATCGCCGTCCACGTCGTTAATGATAATAACCACCAATCATCCGGAGATTACCGACTCCTAAAGGGGGGGGGGAGTTATTAGCAGACTCTCGAACGAGGCACGCACGCACGAACGCACGCACGCACATGTGAGTGAGTGAGTGAGTGAGTGAGTGAGTGAGTGAGTGAGTGAGTGAGTGAGTGAGTGAGTGAGTGAGTGAGTGAGTGAGTGAGTGAGTGAGTGAGTGAGTGAGTGAGTGAGTGAGTGAGTGAGCTAGCGAGCGAGCTATCAAGTGATTGAGTCCTTTGTTCAGACTCGGCCCTGTTAACACCCGCAGGATTTGACAAGAGCATATTCCCCGGAGGAGTGAATTTAACGACCAACCCGAAGCCTTTTTTTCTGTCGGATGAAACATCTCACAGGCGCAATGATCACTTCAGAGCGAACCACAAACGGAGATCATACTCTGGTGTTCCGCCGTTTGTAATGTATAAGAAGACAGCTCGATATTACCACGTTACCGGTCGCTAAGACAGGTGATCCGTTAGGACAGCAGTCCCGATGACGGGTGTTATCATAGCATACCGGTAAACGCTCCTTACTGGTTCCGGGCCGGCGCCGGGAAATATCGTTTGATGTTGCGGTGCAAAGGTGGCATAGCACGTGACCGGATCTCGGAGCGAGCGCTTCTACGGCTTTGACGTCGTCATCATAGCGCAGTTGTTGAGGATCTGGAGTCCTTTTGTTATCAGTTTGGTGACGTAGTCGGCGACTAACGGTCTCTCAGCTAGTCGGTAATCACCAGTCGGCTTACTGACAGAAAAAAAGTGACGGATTCCCGGAAGACGATTATTGGCTTCTGGGAATTATATCGGCGCCGATCGATGACGTCATCGCCGTCAAACGGGACGACATAACGCGTAAAACGGGAATTGATCAAAACGAAACAGCCAGGTGAAACGGTTTTGTGTGAAGTACCGTTAGGGGATTATTGGGGCGGGGGGAGGATGAGATGTCGGCCGAAATATGTTGGCACCGTGTACCTATCCAATGTTTCCAAGTTCTATTCAGCTAAACCTTCTATGTGTATCTTCTGCCCGTCCCTCCCGCTTCCTACAATATTTGCCATTCCTCAACTGTAATTAATCCGTCCCTCCCAACGCTGTGTCAGAACCCCTATACAACGTCCGCCCTTATCCTTCCCCTTTCCGTGATTTCTCCTCCCCGATTCTACAACCTAAATCGACTCTACTGACATCGTTCTTCCCTTATCGTATTTCATGTGCCCATCCTTATACCTAACCGTGCCAGTCGTGTCATCCCTACCACCCTTCCCTACACTACCCGTACCGCCCTTCCATATTCCTAGACAGGCCATCCTTAATCGTCCCTAAAGATGATCCTCCGTCTCATTATTGGTGCCCTCTCTCCCCTTCCCATCCCCACAGCCCTACCACGAGTGATAACTGATAAAGTTAGTCTATAAAGCTAGCCCCTTCCTCAATTAGACCCATGCTGCGGCTCTCCGAAAAGTCCCGCACACCATTTTCCCCCAACTAAACCGCATCCTCCCTACCCGAGAATCAATCAACCCCCGCAGTCCAGACCCCCCCCCCCTCAAACACAATCCCTGTCTGTACAGCAAGCCATCATCAGACGCTACTGCTGACACGAGTTAATTAACGCCTTAACATCAATAAGCTGGATAAAGATTTAATCTCCAACCACGTCCAATGTTCCAGTTATGTCCACGTTATATCCACGTCATATCCACGTTATGTCCACGTTATAGCCGCGTCATGGTTGCCTTATGGGACGCGACAAATGGCTTAAAACGGGAAATATTGTCCCCCACTTCCGAGCTAATATGATAACAGTCTAAGAAATTAATCTACCGCCGAGTAATAGCCGGCGAAATGTGCCATCATCGCCTGCCGTCCAGCAACACACTATCTT
>JAODUP010000432.1:15000-42500 GCA_025642065.1 Paralvinella palmiformis | reverse complement strand
TGTTTGTGAACGTAAGCGGTAATTAAACAGTCTTTGACAGTGAATAAATAGCGTTATAATTACAAATAACACGGTTACTGAAATACCTATTTTATCATTATTAAACATCAAATTGGGAGTATGTCCCCTTCAGTGGATACGCTTCTATACCAGCAACATGTCAGACAATTCCGTCCAGAATACTGTTAAAAATGACTTCCAAAATATTTGGGAGATACTACAACTAAATGCATCTATGTTTCTGATGATTTAATTATTACAATCACTTAACTTGTTGTTTTTCTATGAAATCTAATTGTTGTAACAAGCATTTCATGACAATACCCTATCAGTGTGGAAAAGTCCCATCTTCGTCCATTCCAATGTCTTTCGCCCCTCTCTCTCTCTCTCTCTCTCTCTCTCTCTCTCTCTCTCTCTCTCTCTCTTTCTCTGCATACATGCATACACGCGTGCGTGCGTGTGTGCGTGTGTGCGTGCATGCGTGCCAACACACGTATACCACTTCACTGTCTATGATTTTAAAAGCTACACCCCCTTCCAAGTAAGTATTCCGTTATTAGGAATACATGTAAGTCAGAAAGGCCATTTTGGGACAATAATCTACGCGACCATATATTAATAGATGTTGTCTTTGGAAAGGCCCCAATCTACTCTGTGATGTCTTATCGCTGTAACTATTACTGACAGCACACAGCCGCTCCTTGACGTCTTCGTGATCTATAGACGTGGACTTGTACCATTTCAACAACGAAGAGGTTATATTTGGGCTTCCAATTACCTGAACCTATCAGGTAGATAGGTGATTATCAGAAAGGGAACGATTTACACATACCTGCATATTATCTATCATTGTGTGTGCGTGCGCATGCGAATGCCCATGTGTGTGTGTGTGTGTGTGTGTGTGTGTGTGTGTGTGTGTGTGTGTGTGTGTGTGTGTGTGTGTGCGTGTGTGTGTGTGTTTTAGCTGTGTATAATAAGGCACAGGCACAGAGAATCTCGAACCGTGAATTCAAATTCTGGACGTTTCTTCAGGGGACTGAATCCAGAGTGGCGACTTTTCTTGCTGAGACATGTGTAATGTTGTGGTCAAACGACGGGAAGAAATGACTTAACCACAAACTAACGATTCCCTCAGCTTTACCCCATCATAAACTATATGATGATGATGATGATGATGATGATGATGATGATGATGATGATGGTATTTATGTTCTTGGTGATAATGATGATGACGTTGGCGGTGGTGATGAAATTGTTGGCAATACAGAGCTTTTAGATGATGCTATGCGGTTTATTGTCGTTGTTGTTGTTGATGCTGTTTGTTATTGTTATTATTATTATTATTATTATTATTATTATTATTATTATTATTATTATTATTATTATTATTATATGGATGATACGTTTATACATTCATTAGCACAATCCGCTCCAGAATTAATTCCCAATGTTAGCCGTATCCATAAGATATGTCAATCTTCCATAACATGTTTCCTCGGAGAATAACCCTTTAGCCATATAGTCGTTATGTAATCAGCGCTAAATGTGAACAAAGCAGTAACTCACTCGCTCCCTCACTCACTTTCTCTCTCTCTCTCTCTCTCTCTCTCTCTCTCTCTCTCTTTATCTCCCACTCTTTCTCGCTCTCGCTCTCGCTCCCCCTCTCTCTCTCTCTCTCTCTCGTGTGTGTGTGTGTGTGTGTGTGTGTGTGTGTGTGTGTGTGTGTGTGTGTGTGTGTGTGTGTGTGTGTGTGTCTAGCTATCTATCTCTCTCTCTCTTTCTCTTTCTCGCTCTATCTATCTATCTATCGATCTATCTATCTATCTATCTATCTATCTATCTCTCTCTCTCTCTCTCTCTCTCTCTCTCGCTCGCTCTCTCTCTCGTCTCTCTCTCTCTCTCTCTCTCTCTCTCTCTCTCTCTCTCTCTCTCTCGCTCGCTCGCTCGCTCTATCTATCTATCTATCTATCTATCTATCTATCTATCTATCTATCTATCTATCTATCTATCTATCTCTCGCTCTCTCTCTCTCTCTCTCTCTCTCTCTCCTCTATCTATCTATCTATCTATTTATCTATCTATCTATCTATCTATCTATCTATCTATCTATCTATCTATCAATATATATATATATATATATATATATATATATATATATATATATATATATATATATATATATATATCATCTTGCACTCTATTCACTCAGTCACTCACTCATTCACTCATTGGTACTAGTATTATTCCATTGACTCTAGTTCATTTTGTTGTCTATGATTTTTTGTGATCATCATTATCATCATCATCATCATTATCATCATCATTACAAGCAACACCACCATCGTCATTGTATTTATTGTCGTCGTTGTTGTTATTGTTGTTGTTATCGTTGTTGTTATCGTCCGTACTATGTTGTTACAATTGTTATTCTCGTCGTCATTCATCAAGCCGACACTACCACCACTCACCCCGGTAGGTGATCAAGAACCGCATGCTGGCGCCATCTGTCCGCGGCTCGTAGACACTAATGCTCAGCCTGTTGGTATGGGAATGATAGACGTTAGTCTGTCGGCGGTAGTCTGCTCCACAGCTGGTCACATCCTTAGCGGTGTAGCCGTCCTCGGAGATGGAGGCATAACGGTGACAGTACGGTCCCGGCACGTCCGTGACGTCGACAAACGCCTGATTACGCGGCCAGAGGTCTATCAGCGTCAGGTTGAACAGCTGGCCCGGCTGCGCTTCTAGCAGCCACGGGCAGGAGGGCGACCCGCAGCCGGTCGTCAGCGTCACTTCGCTGCCCAACGTGCCCATGTCCGACGACTGCGGGGCCAGCAAGCCCGACGATTGGCAGGTTAACGTGTCACATCCCAGTACTGTAATATAAGCAATATAGAACGATTATATTATCTCTATGGGCAATATACGGCGATTGTAATGATGGCGAGGACCAAGTAGGTAATATGTGGCGATTTGCAATGATGATGATGATGATCATCATCATCATCATGATGATTTGTAATATGCACCTGTGATACTGTTATTTGATTACGAGGAAAATGTGAATTATTACGATTAGTTATGAAAATATTTATAGTGATACCTTATTATTATTATTATAAGTAGTAGTAGTAGTAATATTAATAATATTAGTAATAGTAGTTGTTACTGTTGTAGTAGTAGCAATAGTATTAGTACAAGTAGTAGTACTGGTACTAATAGTAGCAATAACAACAAGATCAGTAGTAGTAGTAGTAGTAGTAGTAGTAGTAGTAGTAGTAGTAGTAGTAGTAGGACAGAGCCACAATCCATTGTCTGTCTAGCGAAAAATGTTTCGAAATCCTGAATATTTCCGGTTGGTAATATTTCAGCCGCGACCTAAATGACTGTTTACATTGAGAGGACTTATAACTGGAGATATGGTTTATGCGTACAACAATAATTTAATATTAAATATAATATAGTTCAAATAGACTATAAATACTTTACTGTTTTTTTTATGATGTAAGGGGAATATTAATAAATAAAAACAGATTAACTAAACTGAATGGTTCTACTTTATTTATTTTATAAAAAAATCTAATATCTATCCATATCAATTGGAAATATGATTGATCCTGAACAATCCTCCTTCTCACAAACAGTTGGTGTTCAGAACAGTTTCAATTAAAACAATCAGTGGGTATGGACTACTAATATTAGTAGTAGTGGTAGTATTAGTAGTAGTAGTAGTGGTAGTAGTAAGAGTAGTGGTAGTACTACTACTACTAGTAGTAGTAGTAGTAGTAGTAGTAGTAGTAAAAGTAGTAGTAGTAGTAGTAGTAGAAGTAGTAACAGTAGTAGTAGTAGTAGTAGTAACAGTAGTAGTAGTAGTAGTAATAACAGTAGTAGTAGTAGTAGTAGCTGTTATTGTTGTTATTACTGCTGTTACACTAGTATATTTATTATTAACGCATTAACATATTTGGATAACTCGTATTACGACTCTCTTGTACATCATCACATTAAAGCAATTCTTTTGGGGGTCAATACCTGTTTCGACTAAATCTAATAACAATGACTTTTATTGGCAAAATTAGTCACTCTATTGCTTATATCGTGCAAGTTATGGATAAAATGCATGTCTTGTGGGTAGGAAAGTCGTAATAAGTTTGGATTTACACGAATCACTTTGAACTAGCCACCATAATTATACAGTAGAATATGAATGGATGTTCTGTACTGGCACACAGAGAGTGGTGACGCTACACACATAACCGGGCAAAACTATACCTAAAACACGCACTTCTTGATGACGTCAGTGCACAACCCAACCCGCGGAACATGCCGAATGGTGCTTTTCTATGGTACGCGATTGCTGTTCGGGGTTTGATGATTAATGATGATGATGATGATAATGATTGATGTTTTACGGCCACTTTTGTGCACAAGGTAGGCTAAATGGGCCGAACGACTTCCAAAGGTAATGAGACGAAGTGAAAGACGAAACAACCTTCAGATATGCCCACGCCGAGATTTGAACACGGGTGGTAGTGATCTGTGGTCCAGCACGCTACCGCTAGACCACGGAGGCGCCCCCCGTGTTCGGGGTTAGAATTGCTCCGTACGCGTGAACTGTGACGTCTTTAGCGTTTAAATGTTCATATATAAAATGGATGAATAAATCTTATCTACAGTTTTAATAAGTAATTATGTATATTTACAATGGACTGTAAAACCCTCTTTGTAAACGCAGCTTTTTATCGTATAAATTAAATTCGATCAAGTATTTTACAGTTAGTATAATGTCAGTTTATCATAATGCGGTGCCTTCATTACTATATATCTTAGACAATAATACGATCGATACTAGTAAATATGACGTAATATGTAATTCACGTCATAAAAACTTTATTGTCATAACGAGTATGTATTAATCACGTGATCATCCCTCAACTGGTGCAATTTTCAATAATCCTGTCAATCAAGTTGTTATGGGGACCAGCTGATGGAGATAATCCCGCTAATCCCGATACGGCAATTGGTAGACTTCCCCGGGATCACCGTCTCTCCCCACCCTCCCCCAAACAAAAATCCCCATTACGTTTATTCCCTACTTATCAGATAATCCCAATAAAGCCCAACAGCCAATCTAGCGGACACGACATCAGCTCAGCTGCTATGGTTAATCTCAATGATCGCAACGGTAATCCTACACCAGATCCAGCTGTCACCAACTGCGTGCGTATGTGTGCGTGTGCGTGTGTGTATGTGTGATCGTCAGACATGAAGTCAAACAGCTGTAGTGACTGTAGCTCTATATACGGCCTCTCTGGGTGAAGTTTATTGTTATTGTGTGGTAAATCATGAAAGTCAGTGTTTGGTTCTCCATGCTGGAAATATATGCCATATACGTAGCTAAAAATATATATAAATCTACCCGATGAAACATCCTATACGCGATACACGTGACTTGCAATGAAGTCAAATGTAATTTGACTGATTACAATTAATGCGTTGCACTTGTTAATGCGTCCCTACGGTTAATTATGAGTTCGTCATATTATATTATTTACAATAGGTTTATTGTTTAAAACCCAAAAAATTTTGTCATGTGACTAATTGATATAATATTGTATAAACTTGTCCCAATTTCATATATATTGCGATTACGGCTCTAAAGTTATATCAGGACGTTTAGAACTAGGACGTTTCCAAATAGGATGTTTCCAACTAGGACATTTTGGACTAGGACGTTCCAACTAGGACGTTTCGGACTAGGACGTTTCGAACTGGGAAACGTTTTTCCATTCTCTGGACTTTTTTAAAATTTTTTATCGAATTTCTGTATTAATTTCCCAAAAACAACTTTTCCAACTAGGACGTTTAGAACTAGGACGCTTCCAACTAGGACGTTTCGGACTAGGTCTTTTCCAACTAGGATGTTTAGAATTAGGACGTTTAGAACTAGGACGTTTCCAACTAGGACGTTTCGGACTAGGACGTTTCGTTCTACGACGTTTCCAACTAGGACGTTTAAAACTAGGACGTTTCCAACTAGGACGTTTCGGACTAGAAGGTTTCGAACTAGGATTTTTCCGACTAGGACGTTTCGGACTAACACGTTTCCAACTTGGACGTTTTGTGCTAGCACGTTTCAAACAATTTGTTTTTCTAAAGAAGGACAGTGTTTCGGATCCGAAATGCAAAATAAATTCACTGGAAATATTCTTTAAACAAGCAATTAATTTAAAATCCATTGCTCTGTTGTCATCGTATTTTTACAAACCTTTTTTTATCAGACCATTTCTGTATTAATAAATTCCATAAACACACAAAGAATATCTTAATCTGATATAGTTATCTGATATTTTGTCTTTTTATCTGAAGAATATATGAGTAGAGCTACTCAACTTGAGTAGATCACCTTTCTGTTTAATTACATACTATATACTGTTAAGTTATGCACTCATGGGCTAATGGCAAAGGATGTAATTGAAAGTATGCGTTACTCAATCATCTTCCCGAAGTATCAAGTGAATCCCTTCATAAACTATGATAAGACGTACGTAGGATGATAATAGATAATCTAACTGAAGTGATAGAGGATGAGCGATGTTTGAACATCAATTGTAATTAAAATTCAGCTGATATTATTTAAATTATTTAAAACATTTAGGGTTTTTTCTCTCCCTACCCTCTCTCTCTCTCTCTATCTCTCTCTCTCTCTCTCTCTCTCTCTCTCTCTCTCTATCTATCTATCTCTCTCTCTATCTATCTACAAAGATGATGGTAGGTGGGTGTATAAAGGAACAGGTGGGAATATGGAAATGTCTATGGAAGGTGGATCCATAAACCAGTACACTTATCAGAAATGAATTACGACTCCCATAACACCGGATGTTTACCCGACGCCATATTTATTTCCCAGCCATAACTTAACGGCGGCCTCGCCGTCAGAACGTCGCTAAATCAAACGGTCATAGTACAGCGACAGCCGGCTATACCGACCATTACTCACCTTCCCGGCACGTATACCGTATAAAGAGGTAAGACGTCAATTCGGCTGGACATATGTTGGCTCCGCCGTACTGGCGTCCGTGTAACTTCGTCACCGAGAAGCTGCACCGCTCCCGGCCGGAACACTCCCTGTCCAACAACGGCAGCACGTCGGCCTGGCATCCTTCGTACCCGAACGCCGTCGTTATGCAGCGGTTCAGCTCCATACTGCCGTACAGGGCTTGCTCGACGAGGATGACGTGCAGCTTCGGACAGGACGCCTCGAACGTCTCCAGATGGCACACCTCTCTGGTGATCATCTCTGGAAATAACACGGTAGACTTTTATGGAGGGATGGGCGCACGGCGAGGCTGTTACGCTTGGTCGACGAACGAGCTGTAGCTAGTTGTGACGCTAGTTGTACGGGTCTACTTTAACATTGATGAGTTACTGTAAGGTCCATTTGTTGATAACACGCATCGACTTGGTGTCTCATGGAAAATCTAAATTAGTGTTAGCTGTTATCTTAAAGGAAATTTTGTTTGTTTGTTTGTTTGTTTGTTTGTTTGTTTGTTTGTTTGTTTGTTTGTTTGTTTGTTTGTTTGTTTGTTTGTTTGTGTCTTTCGTTCTTTCTTTGAGGCATTGCAGCATGAAAATGCATTATACTGAAATGTGTTTTAAAAACAAATGTAAAGCTGGCAGTAGCATAGTGAGTGATGTGGTTGTGGTGGTGGTGGTGGTGGGTGGGTGGTGTGGTGGGTGGGTGTTGAGTGAGTCAGTCAGTCAGTCAGTCAGTCAGTCAAGTCAGTCAGTCAGTCAGTCAATCAGTCAGTCAGTCAGTTAGTCAGTCGGTCATTCAGTGAGTGAGTGGTGGTGAGTGAGTGGTGGGTGAGTGAGTGAGTGAGTCAGTGAGTCAGTCAGTCAGTCAGTCTCAGTCAGTCAGCCAGTCACTCAATCAGTCATTCAGTGAGTTGTTCAATGAGTCAGTGAGTCAGTTGGTGAGTCAGTCAGTCACTCAGTCTTAGCTGGGGAAATGGTGTGATCAACCAGAAGATAATTAATGACGGTTAAAACATCCCAGGCTGGAGTTCATAACTACAGCCCATTACTAACAGTGAGGGAGGGTACAATGCTTAACAGTTACACTGTCAATGTAAGCGATACAACGGACGGGTGTGTTGTTTATAGATGTAAGCGTACACTTGGCCTATTGCTCCAAGAAGTTTACGCTTTACCCCGCTGTCTCAATTCACACCCCAGGTGGCCAGGGGAGGGGGACGTATCACACTGATGTATGCTGCCAGTTTAAGCGAGTAATGCACATTAATCGATCCGGTACGGATGCGTACCCATTTGTTGGCTGAGACAACCACCACGGCCGCATGGGAAATCGGTAAGATTCGAACCCGGGACGGGACCTCTGGCTTTCCAGTCCACACTATACGTACTAAGCTGTAGTAGGCTGCACGTTAAGTATATCCGTGAATTAGGCCAGTCAGTGTTTACATGAATGCGTATAAATCTTAATTAATTTCCACACAACGCAAGTACCGCTTTCTTTCCCGCCGTCAACGGTGTTAAGTAAGTGTTCCTTACGCGACAATTCCCCGGTCAGGAACACGTTTAAAATGTTCCAATTTTCTCCTGTTCCCCAAACAGTGAGTAGTGTTCGTTTTTCTTCATTAAGACGAGTCCCTCGTCGTGAGCAGCGTGTCTCAGATGAACCGGTGCCAACGAACATCCGCCTTATGAGACCCAACCGGCTTAAAATAGTCTCTAATAAAACCCGGCTTGTGTTTAGTGGTCAGTAGAGCTGTACCCAGTAGGTTTTACTTTGTCTGTAAGTGGGCGGAATGGGTGAGTGCTTTGTTAAATCTAGTTCGCACTCGGGATACATGGCCGACGGGTGACGTTTTGTGGAAATGAGACTACCGGGTGAAACATCCCACAGACGCAGCTAATACTGAGATTCGAACTGAGACCCGGAAGTTTGCAGTATCCCGCGCACTCAACAGTCTTGGCCGCAATTCGGCTTCGGCTTAAAGAAGCCAGGATAGCAATAGTATTTCGGTTAGGGCTTCACTGCGTACTCGAATATGTAACGGGTGGAAACAATTCGCGTCTGCCGAGATTGTTGACGAGATGCTATGTTTTGCATAAAGGAAGCGATTTGCCGTGTCGGTGTTCAAGGATGGCGCTCGGTAAACGGCGCTAACCCGCGTGTGGGAAGGGGTATTTCGTCCGAACGACCCCATCACTACGCCTTATTGAAGGGAACGGTCAACGAAGCAGCGAAGTGTGTTGTGTAAACACGGGCCCCCGTCTGATAAAACTCCCCCGGGTTAGAGTCCTCATTAAGGACTCATTCCCGGGCTGTTTGCACGACTTCCGACGGTGAATGACCGAGTTAAGGCGTCGGCGGTCGAATTGTTAGCGAAAAGGACGGGAGAGACAAAAACGCATTTTGATTGGAGGAACTCTAATTTGTGACCCCATTAAGTAGCCAATGAGGGCTGACTGCGGCTGATGGTGAACAAATGGCGGCGACCCGTCAGTTGAAGGTAAACATTGGCCGACGCCCTGTCACGCCGTCTGGGCGAAGGCATATTGCGTGAGCGATAATTCGAGAGAAGAGCGCCACTCTATAGGCCGACTATCAGCAGCAGGAGGAGGGGAGGAGGTGGGGGAGGAGAAGGGGGAGTGTGGAAATCGCGGAGATAATTAGCTAAATCTAGCAAATTGTGATGGCGAGGGGACGCCAGGGAGCTCTGGGGATGGGTGCTTGGTGACGGAGGAAACGGGATATAATGAGAGGCTGAACACCTTGATGTAATCTGGGATGCTGGGAATTGTCTGAGAGGAAAATTGGTGCAAATTTGAGTGAGTGAGTGAGTGAGTGAGTGAGACAGTGAGACAGTGAGTCAGTCAGTCAGTCTGTGAAGGAGGTGAGAAGGGAGGAGGAGAGAGATACGGAGTGAGGGAGGGAAGATGGGCGAGCGAGCCAGCGAGAAATTTAGTGGATGGTTAGCAGAGTTACTGACAAAGTTACTCGATGTCCGATTGACTGACTCGCTGACTGGATTGATGGATGGATGGTTGGATGGATGATTGTTCGTTTCGTGCTCGATTACGAGAAAATACGTGCCTGTTCGTTGTCGCGCCTTTTCCTTCTCTCGACACTAAAAACCAAAAATCACTCAGTTATCTCGAAGAATATGCTGTCGTAATAGCAACCACGCGAACGCATTATCCACTTCGTCACCTCGTGGCCAAGAGGCAACCATTAATTATGAATGGTCTGTAACTATCCCCCCTAACAGTCCCTCCCCCCCCCCCTCTGTCCCCGGCTGCAGGCAGCCTCTAATTATGTTGCTCGATTGCTAACATGCTCTCGAAAAATCGGGGAGAGCCCGTTATACCGGTTCCGTGCCAGCCAGCCGGGAGTACCGACTGGACGCCATCTACCGCCGACCGCGGAACAACACGAGCCAGTCCGGGCCCACTGGATCATGTTTGACAAATTGAAAGCACGCCTCGCCAGAGCACCTGTGTACCGTGCTGAACCTCGCTTTAAGTCGCCGCTATCACGACAGCTACAATCAGAATCAAAGCACCTTTTAGCGGGAGATGTCCTTCCGCCATCGTCGGCACGACATCTCTTACTCCACCCCCCCCCTCCTCCCCCTCTCTCTCTCTCTCTCTATCCCCGACCCGGGGACGTTGTTCGACCTCGCCAACGTCGTGTGACAGATCGAAAATAGCATCTTAATAAATTATATTTTTCAATGGATTTTTATTACACGAATTCGTTGAGGTTTAATTGGGAATTGGGGGAATAATTGCGTGTGTGTGTGTGTGTGTGTGTGTGTGTTTGTGTGTGTGTTTGTGTGTGTGTGCGTCCCCGAAATCGCACAGCCACATATCTCCCCGTCTCTTTCTATAATGTCTCTGCTATGTATATTTTCTTATTCAATTAGTTTTGAGTAATGCCTTAATATATCATCATCCTCGTGATCATCATGATGATGATCATCACCATCATCACCTCCACCGGTATCACTGCTAACATCACTAGCATCACTTCCTATTATTTTCATCATCCCACCAACCCAATTTCATGGTATATTTAACAACAATGAGCTACTAGCCGACAGATATCTCGGAGTATCTCACACCAGCCTCACAGTAGATAAGGTGTGATAGAAGGAATCCCTTTAACAGACATCACTGTGATGTCATCCGACACTTGGGACATGTGGTATATATATATATATATATATATATATATATATATATATATATAAACTGTTTGCTTGGCTGCCTACTCAGCTGTCTATTATTCAGTAACGCTATTAGACTGTTCCCGTGACCCCCTTTGGTAGATGATGGTATTCGAGTGTCTGTTTCATTTGTCTGACCAGCTATCTCATCTCATAGAACCACTATCTCACTATTTAAGTGTTCATCTCACTTTCTAAGGTATATATATATATATATATATATATATATATATATATATATATATATATATATATATATATATATATATTCAGTCCTTGTATAAACGTATCACTGGATGTATATGTGTCACTAGATAACTGACAATCTCGGTACCATTTCCCTTGTGTGGCTGTCTCATTCCCTGTCTCGATGTCTCGCTCCTTGTGGCTCTTCTTCGTTTCTGATCTAAACGTCGCACTCACTTGATTGTACGCTTATTTCTCTGGGCGGCTGTCTCATTCCCCGTATTACTATCCCACTACCTGTGTGGCTGTCTTACTGATTGCGTGGATATCTCGCTTATTGTATGATTAACTCATATCAGGTATGGTTGTTTTACCTCATTCGCTTTACGACTGGTTCATCATGGTGTGGTTGAATTATGCTCTGTTTGGTTGTCTCATCCAGGCTATGTTTTTTTTTCACTACCTGTTTGGTTGTTTCATTCGCTTTACGGCTGTTTGACTCCCAGTGTGTTTATCACCGACGTGTAGTTGTATATCTGTGTGGTTGCTTCGCTTACAACAGGATAATTGTTTCATTCACCATACAGTAAGTTGTCTCGCCCTCTATGTGATTGTCTCATCCGCTATTTGTGGTTGTCTCATTATCTATATGCCCATTTCCATGCGTGCCAATTTTTGTTTGACTGACACCATATGCGAGTCTATCTAATTTGTGTCGCGTCCATCTCATTTCCCGTATAACCGCATTATTCCATCACCGGACGACGGACCGACCGACACGCCGACTTACTCACTCACTCCACCCGCCCGCCCGTCCGTCTTTCCGTCCGTGCGTCCGTGAGTCCATCCATCCATCCATTCATCCATCCATCTATCTATCTCCCTAGCCATCTATCTATATCCCAATCTTTCTCTACCTCAATATTTCTCCAGATCTCTAAATCACTTCGTGTATATTTTCTTACTCTCCGTGAGACTATTTCATTCCCTGCTTTAGCAAATCGGCACCTTCCCCCCTCCCATAACCACGTATATCTCATACCACCCCCACTCGGCCAGCCTCTTCCGTCGCCTGACTCGACGCATCAAAAACATTCAAGCCACGTTCACCATTCGGCCATTCGATAGTCCGACTACCTATCATCCGACCGTCCGTCCCACCCTGCCAGCGAGCGTCCCACCGTCCCGCAGTCGGCTTGTCCCCCACTTATTGCCCCACTCCACCCCTCTAATTGTCCCACTGTTCTCGTACCACCCATCATTACCACCAGTCACCCCCACCAAAACCGTCCTCAGCTCCTCCAGACCTGGACCTCCCTACAGCGATCCCGTCACGAATATATCCAGACGATTCTATAAGGACGACTGCGACTCGGGGCTTCCCGACAACCAGATCACGCCACGTCCCGGACGCCGCCCGAGTCGCTCGCTCCACGACGCCGCCTGGCGCTTCCCTGGGACAGACATCAGAAACCTAATTCGTTTGCGAGCTTGGCAGATGACTCCCCCTTCCGGCAATTGAATCTCTCGGCCTGATATTGTCACGGCGCTGGAAGGAAGACGTCAACTTGTTCCTTGCCATTATAGGGACATATTCGCCGCCCGGGGGCCGGAAACATATTTTCGTCCGGATCCGTTTATGAATAATACAGCGAGATTGGCGTCCTCGTATCCGGAGGCCCCGCCCTTCTGGCGGTGCCGCTCCATATTCCTTAAAAATTGAGTTTCTTCAGATCGGCCTCGCGATAATCGCGAAAAACTCGGACTTCCTCGCGAGCCTCTTGGCCCGATTTGACCGCACTTCTGGATTATGATAGCCCTTGCTGTTGTCGTCGTTGCTGTTGCTGTTGTTGCTGCTGCTGTCGTTGTTGCTGCTGTTGTGGTTGCTGTTACTACTATTGCTGCTACCGGCTGCCAATCTAAAGCTGCCATATCGGCTGCTGCGCGGGGTATGACGCTACCGGAGGCCCGGCGATGGAATGAGGCATTCCCGGAGATCATAGGCCGAGCTCCGGGGTCAACGGCTCCTGATAAATCCGCTGCTAACTGGAGGGCAAACCCCTGGCCAATATAACCGTCATTCGTCATCCGGGCCAGTAATTCAAATGGAACATTAAACAAAGATCGAATGCCGCCCCGGAGTGCCGGCTGTCAGGATGGTCACCCGACGAACCGGGACCGCCTCAAAACGACTCCCAACCACCGCCCGCAACCCCCCCCCCCCCTTCCTCAACGCCGTCCGGGCCGAGCGGCCGAGATTGGGGGCAGTGACGCTGATCGTTTATCCGGAGTCAGCCGTTATTAAAAGCGTTCCGGATCGGGTACACAGTTTGTTGACGTGGCACAATCGGCACCGACAGAGGAGCCGTTTTAATAACATCCTCTCTCGACGAGAGATATCCGTTATTGGCTCGAAGCCGCGCCCGGACGCGTACGGGCCGCCATTACGTCTGACGGCGACGTCCGCGCTTCCGGTGGGGTCGAGCCGATCGCGCGATGTCCGCCAGATGTCGCCACGTCTCAAGTCACCTCTCGACGACACTCTAAGCCCTGCCCGAGTCGAGTTCTAAATGAAACTCGACAATATCTTGTCATTAAATGACACGATTCCACAATTAATAGCCGGCCAATTGTTGATGTGGCGTGGCTTGGCGTGGCGTGGTGTGGCGTGGCGTGGAGTGGGTGTGGGATGGGTGAGGTTCGGCGGGTGGCGTTTTCTATTAGTTTTAATGATTCGGGGCACGATGTCGAGTGAGTTTGTTACAGACGAATGTCGTTAGCGAGAGATTTAGGACAGATGTTGGCTGGGTGGCTACTGACATGATGGGATGTTTACGTTTTTGATGAGTTATATTAGTGTCGTTCTGGGGCCAATATTCTGGACGGATATCGAGAAAAGTGCTAATAAATAGCATTAGCACACATACCGACACACACACACCGAGACACCCACACACACCGACAAACACCCACACACACACACAAAGACACACAGACAGAGAGAGAGACGGAGAGACCGACAGACAGACACACACATACACCGACACACCGACAGACACACACACACACACAGAGAAAGAGTGAGCCCGAAGACACACGCACACACGTATATATATATATATATATATATATATAGAGAGAGAGAGAGAGAGAGAGATAAACACAGACATACACAAACACACACACACGCACGAATACACGCACATACACACACACACCACGCACGCACGCACACACGCACACACACACTATATATATATATATATATATATATATATGCGCACTTAGGCAGACACGCACCAAACTCACATACATACGCAAACGAATATATGGGCAGGGTAACAACATGCGCGAAAACGTATTTATTTTCACGAATGTACGAATACACGTGTCAGTGTTGGCGTTTACTTGTGTGTATGGCTCAACCGAATCGGTTTGCATTTCGTCGAAAATAACGCGCATGTTATTATCTATAATTTAAAAAAATCGAATATTAATACCATCCCAAGGCCGAATATTACAAGAAGGCGTCATTTCTAAATACGTGCCAGGAAGATTAGCCTAAGTCTGGTCCAAAACAAGACAAGTTACGAGCTCGTAGGCAAGCTTTTTTAAAAGACAATTCTTGTCGGCATTAATGTTTCCCCCTCACCGTCCCCCTCGGCAGTGACCAGAAGAATGGCCGGGATTTGGTGCATAAATCAACTGAATGCAAAATTCCGGCTCGTTATATGTCATTATATTGCCTAATCCGAGTCCATATTGTCGAGTGTAATCGATAGATTTAGTGGCCGATTGGTCAGAAGGCAGACAAGCCACATGGGGAGAAGGGAGGGCGAGAGATCGGGGGGGGGGGGGATGGTCACGACAACATAAGCTGGGAGACCGACTAGCGATATCGATTGAAAAAATTAACATCTTCTCCTAATCGGGAAATATGAAGATTGAGGAATGCCGAATGGGTCTGAGAAATAGGAACGTCGAGTCTACTCACTATAGATACCTATAGATGTACTCATCGTGAGTGTCTGCGTGCGTGCGTGCGTGCGTGCGTGCGTGCGTGCGTGCGTGCGTGCGTGCGTGCGTGCGGATATGATAGCCAGCTACCTATATCGGGGTTACAGCCTCTGAGAGATATATAATCCAAGCCGGCTGCTGCTGCAAGTCGATCTCCACTCACTTTATACGAATTAAACTCATCTTCTCGGATAACCGATCCGCGGTTATTGATTCTTTAAAACGCGGTTTAATAAGGTTCTCAACCGATGTACCGTTAAACGGCTCTTGCCAGGCGACCAACCACCGATGTCGACCGAAGCTCCCCGATGAATCTCCCAGATAGAAGCGTCGCGCGTTTTTAGTAATAGGATCATTCTATTCAGAGCTCGTCTAACACGCGCGCGCGCGCGCGAGCACACACACAGAGAGAGAGGGAGAGGGGGGGGGGCGTATTATTAAGTTGTCCTGTAATGTCGACAAACACAAAACTATTATAATTGTTAACGAGTACTCGATGTCAATAAAGCTGGCGCCGGTTAGTTCGGCGAAAAACTTCGACTGCTTGCCGGTTTGATATACCATATCAGTGCCAGCTGTTACCGACTGCGCATAAACCCAGCTGGTAGTCGAGATACGGCGCATTAGCATCGCGCCTCCAGATGACGCCATATTCGTGCACTTAGGGATGGCATCGATGTGAACATTTCGACACATTCTCGACACCCCTAGGAGCATAACGCTTTCATCGTTTCTCTCTCTCTCTCTCTCTCATCCACTGATTTAAAGCGAATTCGACGACTGGTGCGTCACGTGTCTAAAAGACGAAGCCCGGACGTCATCAAGCATTTAGTAATCCATAACACCCGAAACGGCGTCTCGCAACTCTATCCGGATTATCGTTAATACAGTACAATACTGGATCTTGTACGCATAATCTTGAATCCTTACGCTTTTTTCATCGTAATGATGTGAAAAAAATACATTTCGACGTTTCTAAGGGAGTTCCGGTCATCTCGAGATCACTCAACTGATGTTCATCTTTGTTATCAGGATAGACTTTTACTCTAACATGCTAAATGTACTCGGCTTGATGTAAGCCGAGGCCGGAACATCCGACGCACATTTCAATACTACGGTATTATGGTGTCTGGACGATGCGTTTAGCTAATTAGTAATTAACATATTTGATTACGTCATCTCATTTACATATGGTCGTCTAAGTCGTTATTAGCGTCTAACAGACGAGCTAAACGTCTATCGACATAATTGTGCGCCGATTAAAGACAAAGATTCGTCTTTTACCAGATTGATCTCCAAACATCAGAACTTCCGGTTGTTGGTCAGCGAAAAGCCGTTAGCGTCTAATATCGATTTAGATCGCGACTTTCATTTAACGACTATGCTAATCTGACCATAACGACCACCTCTAGAGAATGAACACCCGACGACCCGACATTCCCCGAGGAAGCGACGTCAGAGACCGACTCCTCGTCGGTGACAAGGTGGACCGTCAAAAGCCTGGAGTGTAATTTACAAACGGGATGGGGACACACACACACACACACACACACACACACACAAAATATATATATATATATATAAAGAGAGAGAGAGAGAGAGAGAGAGAGAAACATGCATTTGACTATTCGTGCTATTTGGGTGAATATCCTACTATTTCGGCTATTGTCGATATTAGGATTATAATCATAATATATATTACATATACTAATATTTATATTTGATTGCCAATTACAGCTATCTTGTATATGTACTAATATAATTTATTATATAATTTTTGTTTTCAATTTAGGTCGTTTGGTCACATTTATGTAAAAATTATAAACATCACGAAAACCTGAGCGCACGCCTTTATTATATGTAACATGAAACACAAACATCAGAAACACACAGGAAAAAGCCCAGATAGAGAGAGAGAGAGAGAGAGAGAGAGAGACAGACAGACAGAAAAACACACAGAAACACACATAGAAATACGCAGACTGGTGTTGTGTACACGATCGGCAGTTTGTCTGCCCCTAGGGCGGCTCACGGATCCTGAATGGAGTGAATTTCTCCGCTCCGTGCCTCCCTGACAGTGCGACATGACAAAACGTTCCCACGTCAGTACTTAATTTATGCCCGACAGTATATTAAAAAGAGAGCCGACTCGACTCGACGTTCGAACTCGAGAGACGCATCACGGCAGCGGGTCACCGGCCCGGATCATCAATCACGACTATAATGACGAGCAGATCCAGAATTTCAAATCTTAATTTAATTTCGGGACATAATGGCGACTCGCCGCCGTCGGGCGATTGACTTTGGCTGGGGTCATCTTAGGGTCGAGGACGTCGTGTGTGCGGGCAAGAGAAACATCAATATTGGAAAAGAGGAAAGTGGTCATTAGTGAGTGGGACTGATTGTTCTAAATGAAAGTCTGGGTGACACCGGAGACGGGCGACCTCCCCTCCTAATTACTGACATAACTCGAGGCGTATCCGGAAGGACCCCGCCATTGGATGTCTGTTGTCCGGATTCCGGGACATAGATCCGGACATTGGGAGCGCCAAATGTCAAAAATGTCAATCCTAATTTGGTCGCAGATGTTTATGGCCGAACCACGATAATACACATCGCGCGCGTGTGTGCGTGTATCGGCGTGTGTGTGTGTGTGTGTGTGTGTGTGTGTCTGTCTGTCCGTTTCCGGTTTATATCCAGAACGTCCCAGGAGATGACTGCTCGGTACAGCAGTCGGGCACAAGATTGATGAAACTCGAGGGCAAACGGTGCCCGAGGGCGGCCCCGTTCTGGAGTTGTCCCGCGTACAAGACGCAGCCCCGGGGACGAGACTCCCGGGCCAGACGGCGAGCCATCCAGCTCACGGCGATACGACGTCAAACTAACACGTGATTATCCCAGTAGGCGGACAGGCGACAGCCCGGCTCCTGGGCCCATGCGCCCACCCCTTCCCACCCACCGGAAATAAATCTTCTCCCGTTGTTTTCAGACGCTCCACCCAGGGAGCGGTCGTCGCTGAATGGATCGGATCCGGGAAACATCTGTTACGCCAATGGCTACACGTCCGGATACACTGTGTATACAGCGACTCTTTATGCGTCCGGAGGCCGCTCGGGGCTGCCGAATAAATCTGTCCGGATCCCTTTGACCCGGGTGCGGGGCGGAATGTTTGCGGTTCGGTTTATGTTTCCCGTACGCAAGATAAACAGTGCGAATGGGGGGTGGGGGGTAGCCTGCCGCAAACGGCCGATTGGCCGGTTACGTACATCGCCCAGTCTCGTGCTCGATCGTATTATAACCGGCGTCGTTAGTCACGCGAGATCGACATTGCGCTAACGAGACTCTAGCCTCCCTTTCGGCTAAGCGTACGGCCGTCGTTAACTTTCCACCACACCCCACCCCCGTCTACGGAGTCGGCGAGAGTTCACAAATCACGTTCGTCGTCTGAAGTCGGTGGGCGAAGGAAAATGTCGGAAGAAAAAAAGAGATCATAATTGATGTAGGTCCGTTGACGGAACTGGGGCGAATCGGATTGTATTCTCGGTTATTAACATGGCTTTGATATGTGACTACTGTGGCCAGCACGTGCTCGCGGGATTATGGGATATGTTTCGATCTGTCCGACTTCTTCCTTTTAATCGAGAATCGCCCCACCCCATTTCTGTACATTGTACCCGTATGTGTACTTGCAATCGTATGTGTACTTGCATTCGTATGATATATATATATATATATATATATATATATATATATATAAGCCAATTTTGTCTCTGTGGTTGGCTGTGAATGTTGGCGTGTGTCTATATCTCACACACGTAGACACACACACACACACACACACACACACATTCTATATAATCACCTGCCTATAAGCGTATGTAGTTACATACCAACATCCGACCCCCCCCAAAAAAAAAAACCCAACCCCAACCTCCACCAACCCCCGCCTCGGCGACATCAACTCCCAGACAAGAAACAACATCATGACAGAAGACGGATGAGAACAACAAGACGCCATGTTGGAGAACAACAGATGTTAGATGTATCGCTCGAGTCGACTTGTTAGCGTCATGTTACCGCCATCTAGTGGTCGTCCTAACAGACGTGTTAAGTGGCGCTAATATGAGGACCATCCCGCCGCTTACTGAACCCCTAGACAACACCCCTCCTCCCTAATCCCGCAAGCGCCCCCCACCCCCACTGGAACGCATCCCCCCCTCGTATCAGGCACAAAATTAAATCGTCCCCGATTTGTGAAGACGGCCCGAAATTAGCGGCCGCCGTCGATATTCGCTTCGCCGACTTCCGGCTTAAGCGCCACTGTCGCCAGGTAAATCCGGAACTAATACGAGATGATGCTAAGCCAGTCGCACCGCGCTGATCCCGAACAGAACTGGTCCGGCTTGGTAAACACTTGGTATAATGTGAGAGGTCGATGTTAAGTGCTCCATTTTGTCTGTCTGTCTGTCTGTCTGTCTGATCTGTCCGTCCATCCATCCATCCATCCATCCATCCGTGCGTCTGTCTGTCTGTCTGTCTGTCTGTCTGTCTGTCTGTCTGTCTGTCTGTCTGTCTGTCTGTCTGTCTGTCTGTCTGTCTGTCTGTCTGAGTCCAGCCATCTCTCTCTCTGTACCCGTGCAGAAATTCGATACATTTAATCGGACTCGTCATTTAAACTCATAAGTGCACATTTGTTTTCATACAGATCAGACGACCTCTTCCCCCCAGCTTCCCCCCACAACCTCCCCCTCCCTCACCCTCCCACCAATCAATACCCCGCCCATACCGATTCTCCCTTAACGTTGATCATACGACTCGGGGCTAGCTCCAACATATTGCTTCATCAGGACCGAGATGTTTTCATTTGTACCGAGAGGGAATCATGTGACACCTTACATACCTGCTCCGGGCACAATGGTAACTATTAACGATCTCGTCGTTATGGGCAGTTGTTCCTTGTACCCGGTAACCGCTCGAATGGCGACGAGACGTCATTGTGCGCCAGAAACGATCGAAGTGAAATCTTCCACCAGATGTTTGCCCTCACAATTTTATTCCCCCTTTTCCGCAATACGTTTTTGTCACTCCTCACCACCACCCCTCAACCTTCCACCCACCCCTACCCCACCCCCTGGATTCTAGGTCTAATATTGGCCATCCGATGTTACCCGCATGTCGTACGGGGGCCGCTAGAGGGAAGCGTCGCTAGAAGGTGTAATTAATTTATTTATTTATTTTAAACTGTCCGTTTCATCCCACTTACCTTCGGCGGCCATCAGAAGTCTGCACGTGCACGTGCACAGCAACACCAACCAAACTTCTAACCGCAAACGCCAACAACAAATCATCGTGGATCAGTCCTGTCGACCACCAGATGGCGCCACTCCTGTCGCGTCCGGTTCGCCCGTACGTTTTGTGCCAGATTTCGCTCGTCCACTCCTCGGATTAGGCGACACTCGAGCTGCTCCTACAAATTCGATGCTCGCTAACTAGCTATCCTCGCCGGTTGGATAATATCCTCGATCCGGAAGTTCCGGCGTCGCGATTTCAAGTCGAGCCGAGTCGAGTCGCGAGAGAGAGACAGTGAGTTACGTATTGGCGTGATTGCGTTCCACGCCTTATTGACTGTGGCCGTTGTAGGGGAGGTGTCGTTTTGTGGCGGGTCTGTATCGACCCGGTATTCCCCTCTCGTACTTCGCCACTTAGAGCGAGTGTCGGCGGAAGTCGGCTCGGTGTGATGTCATCAGTGTTGGCCGTAATCCGCGATACACGAACGCCAGATTGGTGTCCGGTCTACATCTGGTCCCGATCTAGCCCGGTGCCGAAACGACGACCGACCGAACCGAACCGCGACCGGCTTAAGCCGCTTCCTCGAACTTGCCGGCGCGCTGGCGTCTCGGACTTTCGGCCGAATGTCGCCCGAATCGCGGCATCGCCCGTCAGCATCCGGTCAATCCGCGGTTTATCGGCCGTCTGGATACGATGCACGTAATCTACGGATGGAGATAACTAGAGAGAGAGAGATAGAGAGATAGACAGAGAGAGATAGAGATAAGCCGATGTATGGTCCGCCGGTCCATCGTCGTTTATGTCCACTTTAACAGCGCACTCTCGCGGTCTTCTTCGCCAGCCTACAGCCGAGCCATAAACATCTGAGGGCAGAGGGACTAGCGGGGGACTTCGCTCGTTCGCGCCATCCTCACGCCACAAGACGCCATCTGACGGGCGGCAGCGGTCGGCGGCAGCGGTCTCCGATGACGAGCCGTCTCTAGACCGGGGGTTGGCCCCACCCCGGCGGGTCGGCCGAGGAATTAATTTGCAACTTATTAACGTCCGTAGAGCGGCGTCAAAGGCCCCGGCCGTCGTCGGACTTGTTGAAGGTCGACCGAGATGCGAGCGATACGATAGTGGGCCGCCGACGGGCGCCAACTTCCGGGGCACCGACGTCGCCGATCACATGGTCCGTCGTCGTCGTCGATTGACGTATCGTGTAGGTAATGAACTGGACGGTTCGATAGGCGGCGGGCGCTTAATTGCTCTCCAACTGAGGGGCGGATCGTTAACGTCCCGCCGTCGATGCGACCCTGGGCACGAGCCCCCCGGACGGTGATGATGACGACCCCCCGCTCTCTGTTTACCTGTGTCACGGGTGGTACTTGGCCAGGTACGACGAGAAGTTGGCCATCGGGACACCTCGAGGGGGGGTGTGGTTGAGGGAGAACCGATGAGCCAAGGGGGGGGGTCCATCGTCAGGCGTCCGTGCTGTACCTACCGACAAAGAAATCTGATGACATAGATCATTGATCTCTGATGACGACCATACGATGTCTGTGACGTCGGCGTGACATTCATGCCACTCATCAACAAAGCCCCCCCCCCCGCCAGACTCTACCCCGGAGGGGATCGAAACGGACAAACGCTCATCTCTCTTTGTTCGCGCTCTACCTATCTCTAATCTATCTATCTTATCTCTATAACTTTATATCTGTCAGTCCATCTCTACCAATAGAATACTCCCGCTCCCCTTTGGCAAAGACGCCGACATTTCCCCTTCATCCCTTTTTCAAACCATTCCCCCACATGCCCCCGCCACATCGCCTAATCCGTTATGCCTGGTTCCGCTTCGGAATTCTGGAGCCACCAATCCCGCGAGTTATAAGGTATGACGTCATTCGGAGAGCTTGCACCCAAAGTACCGACTAAACGTCAACCAAACATCAACCAAACATCAATCAAACATCAATCAAACATCAATCCAAACATCAGCTAAACTTCAGCTCTACCTAAACGGTATACGACCAATCAATCTTCTCTCCCGTAATCGACTGCTTTCGATGAAAAATGTCGATAAAAAGCTCACATTAAGAAGCCAACTGTCGACCATATATAGATTATAGATCACCACCAGAAACTCGGTGGGAATAGATGACTGGGTGAGTGAGTAGTAAGTCAGTCAGTCAGTCAGTCAGTCAGTCAGTCAGTCAAACAGTGAGTGAGTGAGTGAGTGAGTGAGTGAGTGAGTGAGTGAGTGAGTGGTGGGTGAGTGGTGGTGGTGGTGGTGAGTGGTGAGTGTAGGTGAGTGAGTGAGTGAGTGAGTGAGTGAGTGAGTGAGTGAGTGAGTGAGTGAGTGGTGGTGAGTGAGTGAGTGAGTGAGTGAGTGAGTGAGTGAGTGAGTGAGTGAGTGAGTGAGTGGTGAGTGAGTGAGTGAGTGAGTGAGTGAGTGAGTGTTTTGTTTAGCCTCTGTGCTGCCCGCGTCTAGTCGAGTGGCTAGTCGGAAGAGAAGGGACAAAGATCAGACAGAAGCATTTTATTGAGGAATGAAATATCCTACAAACAGGGATAAACCATGGGCTACCAACCCAAGACGTGGACGAGTGAAGTGCAACAATAACAACAATAACAACAACAGCAATAAATATAAGAAGAAGAAATAAGAAGCAGACATTCTTCACTTCTTTGAGCCAATGATTACCCACTCCGTGAAGTGTAACATTGTAATTCACTTCTCAGGGGGGAGAAAGGAGGGTGTGTTATGATTATGGGGACTCCCGCTCCTATCAGATCAGCAATAAACGTACTCTTTGTTTATTGCGAAAATCTCGCCTTAACCATCGCGTGACCGACTGATCACGACTCGCCTATTATCGCCAGCCATTTTTCTGATCGCTGCGCAACAAAGCCGCGCAGCGCCTATGACGAATGGCTAATTCTCCGCACCTCATTGGCCACGACCAATAGATTTCGCCGGCTCATTTAATTAAATATTATCTCGCCAACGAGCCGGCAGTCAAATCCGGACGAGGACCCCATCCGGCTAGGACCATTCGTCCGGTCGGGGTAAAAAAATCGTACCATAGCCAAATCGCCGCTTGGCGTGAACGCGAACAAAACCGGGCCCGAAATCAAATTATGCCGATATCCAAGCATAGGACGGACGCGGTTATCGTCGGAGACGGGAGCGCGCTCGTTCGCGAGCGCGCACGCACGTCCGCCGGCTTGCAGATCGGCGTTACGCCACCTGGGGCCCGACTCAATTAATATGGCGATAAATAAATCATGTTTAGAATGATTGTCGTCATCGCCCGGCGTTCGGTCTCGTCACCGACACGTGTCTGGGCGTCGCGCTTCCCACGCACCGATATCCGATATGGAAGCAATCAGTACTTGGACCGCTAATCGGGATCATGAGTGGCCAATCCAGATCGTTTTTCTGCCCGGTTCGATTTTCTCCCGCTTCTCGAGCGCGCCATCGATTGTGCTGAAGTCTCCCCCCTTCAATGGCTGGATGGCCTTTAATTTAACGAAACTCGGCAGGTATCTGAGCCGGTAGGCTGGTTTGTTTGGCTGGCTGGCTGGCTAGTTCGCTGGTTTTCTGGCTGGTTGGTTGACTAGTTGGCTGGTTTTCTGGCTGGTTGGTTGGCTGGCTGGCTGGCTTTCTGGCTGGTTGATTGGCTAGTTGGCTGGTTTTCTGGTTTTCTGGCTGGCTGGCTGGCTGGCTGGCTTTCTGGCTGGTTGGTTGGCTAGTTGGCTGGTTTTCTGGCTGGTTTTCTGGCTGATTGTCTGGCTGGCTGGCTGGCTGGCTGGCTGGCTGGCTAGCTGGCTGGCTGGCTGGCTGGCTGGCTGGCTGGCTGGCTGGCTGGCCCGGCGGCCAGACATCTTGTTCTGTGTTTGACGGGTTAAGAACACAGACAGACAGTAGGCTGTGAAGAAGTCATATTACCTGGTGAAGTGAGCCTTTGTGCCATCTACCGAGATATGCCAAACTCGAGAGAGCTATTGATGAAGCTACTCTCTCTACAGGTAAACGATATTGTCCCCGTCATACCTGTATACCCCGGTCTGGCAACTACTTAATATTAGCTAGTCATTACTCGTCGACGTCGTAGATGCCGTCGTCAGCGTCGTCGTCATAATAATAATAATAATAATAATAATAATAATAATAATAATAATAATAATAATAATAATAATAATCAGCATCATTCATCTTTCATAAATATAAACATCATTATCATTATCATCATAATCATCATCATCATCATCATCCCCATCAGCGTGATTACCGTAGTCGAATTTTTGCATTCGCTTTTATCATCATCATCATCATCATTTATTTTTCATAAATATAAACATCATCATCATCATCACCGTCATCGTTATCATCATGGTCATGGTCGTCATCTTCTTCATCGTCCTCGACATCATCATCGTCTAGTACCTTTGAGTATCCTCCCCCCCCCCCGTTCTCATCTCCTTTTTATCATCTATTCATCAACAAATTACCCTTTCCTGTCCCATGGCTACAGACAACTCTCTCTTCTCGATCTTCTAAAGCTGATGACGTCTGTGCTATTTATGCGCCTACACGTATATGTCATTGTTGCCTGTCTGCACGTGTGTGTATGTTTTTCTTTGCGCGTACGCGTGCGGGTCCCTCCTCCTAGTGTGAAAGGGCATATGGGCATATGGGCAGAGAGAGAGAGAGAGAGAGAGAGAGAGAGTGAGAGAGTGAGAGAGGAGAGAGAGTGAGAGAGTGAGAGAGTGTGTGTGAGAGTGAGAGTGAGTGTGTGTGTGTGTGTGTGTGAGAGAGAGAGAGAGAGAGAGTGAGAGAGAGAGGGAGAGCTTTTCTGATTTTGCTTACATGACATGCCCGTTTCACATCAGGAGAATTAAGTCACAATGCCAACTAGTCACACAATGGCGTCTTACACCTCAGCCGGGCCCTTTTATGTATGCCTGTCCGTGCATGCGTGCTTGGGTGCATGCATGACTGCGCATCCGTGTGTGTCCGTGTGTGCGAGCGAGCGATTGTATGAATGTTCGAGTTTTATTCTGAAATGGATTTACAAGCCACTGTCCCCGATGTAGCACAAGCTATCACCGCTTTAATACATAAAGTTCACAAAGAGCAAAATGATCTACAATAATAATAATGATATTAATAATAATTATTGCTGTGCCTCATTTGGACCAAACAACACAAAGCCATAATTCCGGGATCATATTTAGTCGCCATTAATCTCTCATTATATATTATTATCCCGATCATTTTATGAGCCGCCCAATAACCGACCGGCAGGACGATTAGAGCCAGAAAGCTCTTAGACTAGATTGTGACGGATCTCTTCAGAGCGGACGAGCAATTCCGCTAAGTGACGTCCCGCCTTATCTAAACCGGCAGAAGATGACACGCCGGCTGTCCGCTTAGAAAGGCAAATCACCTGCCATTGTGTTCGGCGATCCGGCGGGCGGAAGGTCGGCGTGACTCGGCGTACAGCTCGCCCATTCAGGCGACGACGGGCCGACGTCGGCGCGTCAGCGGCGACGGGGACGAGTACAAACGCGTCGCTCGGCCATAAGGAGATTGCTAATGAATGGCGAGATTATGTCTCCTCGGCGATGACAAAGTGACTTCCCGTCTGATGCGCCGGCCGAGTTCCGCACTTCTGACGCCTCCGTTGTTGCTCATCCGACGGGCACCCCCGGCCTCGTTTTTGTTGCAGAATGAAGATGCCGTAGTTGACTTATGGCTAGAGGGGTGATGGCGGATGGTTACTTATATGTCATATGTTGTACATAAGTCGGTTATCTCTCAGTAATTCGTATCTGAGGAGGTATGATGTAAGGCTTGCCAACAAACGTGCTTTGATGTCCTACCCACCTACGATAAGAAGCCCTATATATATATATATATATATATATATATATATATATATATATATATATATATATATATATATATATATATATATATATATGCACAAAGATGATCCATGACAGATTTTATTTATGTCTATTGTGTATAAAAGGCTCTGTACTATTTATTTTACATCATCATTTTCCGAATCGGATTTTCATCGCCACTTCAAAATCCGGAAAGCTCTTCCTCCTTATGACATTACCCGAACACTACTGCACTGTTTCCCGACTTTAGGCTGAGCCCTGTATGGGATACATTAATTTCAGTTTAGATCAAATAACGCCGAACTGTTATCTATCACCAATAAGTGTCCGCTGATGTGGCTTTCATCATGAAGTCTCCACGTTCACTTTGATGTATCCGGCTTCCGTCGTGACGGCCCAATTACCAGTTGTCTGTCTCGCTTCCGGATTCGGAAGAAATATAATATTTCGACTGCGGCGTCGTTGCTCTAAGGAGTTTATGGTCTGATTAGGACGACGGATGTTTATCCTGCGCGCTATTGCTCCCGGCTCTTTGACGTATGCATCCTGAGGCCGCCGCCAACGGAGCGGGGAGTATCCCGCATCTGGATGGTACTTCAGGCACAGAATCCACAAAAATCAATCTCGTGGAACCGTATACTTATTTATATATATGTGTGTGTGTGTGTGTGTAATATCAGGATGGAAGAAGAGAGGATGGAATCGAACTGAAAAGCTAACCTTTCCTGTTTCAACATTACCCCCCCCCCCACCACTCTCTCTCTCTATCTCTCTCTGTGTGCGTATATGTGTTTGTGTGTGTTTGTGTTTGTGTGCGTCTCTCTCTCTCTCTCTCTCTCTCTCTCTCTCTCTCTCTCT
>JAODUP010000432.1:0-10000 GCA_025642065.1 Paralvinella palmiformis | reverse complement strand
TCTCAGTGGAGCAGTAATACGCCGACCAATGAGGAGCGAGCTTAACCTAGATGGGGAATTCCCAAATGACGTAATTATTTCTAATACTGAATCTCTATAAACTGTAAATATTGTGTACTACTTCCTTAAATTGTAGTATATGATGTATTAAACATCGTATCCAGTTACTTAAAAAACACATAAGTACTTAAAAAACCACAAGTAGAATAACAAAATAGTTTCACTTCTTCACAAAAGAACATGAGGTTATCAGGTGGCTGGCAGGCGCACGATTACGCGTGTAGCTTTTGTATGCGTGTGTTTGTGTGTGTGTGTGTGTATGATACGATTCAGCAATTTATGAAACAGGCAATAATGTACTTATACAATTTTCAATAACAATGATTAATTCACAGAGTAGTTTATGTGTTAGTTATCCGATATTTAGGACTAGCAGGTTGTGAATTAAATAGCGTATATAGTGCGATAAATCGATTCCTTTACCTGAAATATATCGATCTCCCGATATTGATCTGTCCATTACTGAGGAGCTGACGAAGGCTGTAGCGTTGGAGATATACCAACAAGTTGGTGATGATGTGGCTATGGAATATTGGTCAGTAAGTGGAAATTTGTATTTTATAGTTGAGATTGTATATAAATACTGCATCATACACATACGAGAGTATATATATATATATATATATATATATATATATATATAGAGAGAGAGAGAGAGAGAGAGAGAGAGACGGGGGAGGGGGAGGGAGACAGAGAGAAACCTTATCAAAGTCTATAGGCCGCATACAACAATGATATTTACTAGCATTTCATTAACCACACACCTAGATAACATTTATCCTTAATTCTAGATAATATTTGTTTACCATATTATAACAGAGAAGATATACCTATTTTGTGGGCTTTGTTATCGTGGTCGTGTTGGTACATGTAGGATACTCAATACTAGGGCCGTCTCATGTGGCACAGGTAAGTTATTAGCTGAATTAATCGGCAATCATTAATATTTCGGCTTAAATATACGTTTCCGCATTATGATATTGCTATCCGGATGGGGCAATAGAAGTAGATTTATTCTAATTGTCTTTAAACCATTTATTAAGTTCGGTCGAGTCGTATGGTGATTGTACATTTAGTCTTGCAGGCCCTCTCCCCACCCTGCCACCTTTTGGAATATGTCGTTTCTTGAAAATTTTAAATCCGTTCTAAAAACACACCCGTTCAAGGTTGCTTTAACAGATCAATAATATTTATCTTTTAAATCTATTATAGTGTTTTTATAGACATAATATTTGGGGTATTATTATATTACATATTATTTGTATAGCGCCTTTGAATAGCTCCTGATTGTAAGGGCGCTTTATCAAATATACATTATTAATATTATTAATATTATTAATATTATTATTATTATTATTATATCGTATTTGCTCGTTTCGTACGCCATAAACAACGGGCAATCTTTTTTGACAGTCATAACGACAACATACAATGATATATTAACTTGATAAGATTTACAGATGTTGATAAAGCAAACAGCGTCATCTATTAGTCATTCCCAAGTTCAATATTATTTTGGTAATTCGAGACGAAGTTTTCTGATTGTCTGCGTCGGTTTTATCTTCGTGTGTCGTTTACCAGTCGTAAATTAGAGATTTGCTATTTCGTCGAGCTATGCCTACAATCATACGTTATTGGCCTGGCGCGGGTTGGGGGGGGGGGGCGTATTTACATCCGTACCTGCCGAATACTTACGTTTTCTCCACAATTCACGAAAGTCGCTTTCGATGCAGTATAAGCAGACCAAAGCTATACAATTTCTCGATAACCAGCCGTATATTCCTCATTAGACATCTTGCGGCCAGGATGCGGCTTCTTCGGTGGAGACTTACACCGTTGGTGAGGTATCTTATCTCCTTCCACCAACACTTAAGCCGAAGTCACCTGGTGTCCATCTTCATCTCCGACAGTCAGCCACGCTGGAAGATGCTCATCGCGCCTATTACAGGTAACCGTGGTCTCCTTTGGTAGACAACGAACACGTGTATTTATATAGTATATGGATTATTTATCATCTCTCCGAAGCCTACACTAATGACACGAGCAGACTAATGAGACTTCGGTAAAACATTCGTTTTTCATCATGATAATGATAATGATCAAGAGGACGATAATGACGGCGACGATGATGATATATATAAAAATATAACAATCATAATGACAACAAAAAACGGTACCAGGTAAAACTATATAAAAAGTGTTACAACGCTCCGTGGCAAAAAAATAAACAAACAAGCGTTATCGGCCTGGCACATACATATTGCAATAAATACATAACTGGACTAATACTCCGAAATGGAAGTTATCTCCATAGAATTACTAAAGATTACCGAACAGTATCATTCTTCTCGGGTGACAATGGACGAGGTGAGCAAGGATCTTAGCTAATTAAATCACCGCGAGGTAAATAATATGGCGTTAATCAGTTCTTATCTAGATTTGACGCCTTCCCATGCCGCATTTAGTAAAGCTCTCCACTTTATGGGATTCAATCTCGGTATTACCTGTATCCGTGGGATTTCCTTTAAAACCGGCCATTTCATTAGCTTTAAAAAGTAGCCTCGCGACCATGCGACTCAGCTACGACGGGAGCCGAGGTTAGACAAAACAGCGTTGACGTTTTGTCTCGTGGGGCTTGGCTTCTTAGATGTTGGCCCGGCAGCGTCCATTTTTAATTCGATTACGCATTGGAGAAATTCCTATTATCCAAGTTTATATTTAAGCCATTCCATTTTTTCCATCTCCAGAAGAAGAAAACAAACAAACTGTATTGCGTCAACCTGTTAAACTCATTGGATGACAACTCTACTCTTTTACAGCTATCGTGGAAGCAGTTCCAACCCACATTTTTTTGTGCCAAGTTGCCATTTAGGGATCAATTCAATTTAGGAATCTAAACGTTCGTAGACTTTTGCAATCCCGTCGCTTTAAGTCACATAAGCTTCTCGCCTTCCGTACAACGCACGCACACGCACACACGCACACCACACACACACACACACACACACACACACACAAAGACACACACACAACACACACACACACACACACACAACACAAAGACACACTCATACGCACACACATACACACACAGACACACGCACGCACATAATACATTTTATAAATAACATATCGCTATATGTGTCTTTCCATATAAACGATCTTCTGTTACATAACCTAATCTGTCTTACTTAAGGCGAATAATGGCATTTTATAAGCGACGTTGGACAAAAGCACATTTTAATTGACAAATGCTTGCCCTCTGAATGTCCTCCACGGTTCACAGACGCATTTGGGATCGCATTTGTACAACTCCAAATAATTCTCCAATAATTCCATTTGAACCCTGGATTAATGATCAATGTTAGATTATATTAATTACAATAAACAACATACTTTTAATTAGAATGGTAATATTTTGGGCATTGCCAAATGAGCGTTGTTTTTCAAATGATGACATATGTCCATCAAGTCATATGTATTTGTAATATTTACATTTTGCGTATTTACATGTTACGGATTCGTAAGTATTCGGGGATTAACCAATTTATCATGTCCGTTTTGAATCCATTTTGAATAAAATAGTAGGCGATATTTGCCGTGGATGATCCAGATTAACTAATGTTGCCCATTAACTGAAGAAACTTCTTCAAATGATGATGTAAGTTTATCCATCTAGACAAATATTTATTCAATAATAACCTCAATCAATCACTACAGTCTGCATATAAATTTCGCTACAGTATTGAAACCACCTTGATTCGGGTAGAAGGGTATATTATGATGTCAATATACCTTGCCAACTAATTTTTACGGGCTTTTACACTTCGGGTCACCGCCCAGAGCAGCGGAAAATTGAAATGGCGACAGACGGGGTTGGTTTACATTTTAAAATCAACTCATGGTTCGCGTTACTTCACGTGAAATAATACTCAAACGCAATATATCAATGCCTGATTATTGCTCTATGAATTAATAGTGTTGTGTATCACAATATATCTTTAATTTGATGAATACGTTCGATCCAAATAGCTCACCCGTTCGTTTATTATGCCGGCGCGTAACGGACAGGCGTCACGAAGCGACTACTATTAGTGTATGTGCGCGCGCGCGCATGCGCGCGTGTGTGGATATAATTATGCATGCCTTTCTGTCTGTTCATATATCGGTCTGTGTAAATGTATTCTTTCGTGTTGATACGAATGTATGCATATACGTAAATATATGTTTATTTCTATGCCTATGTTATCAGTATATGTATATGTGTCCTGGCTATATATATATATATATATATATATATATATATATATATATATAAAAGAGAGAGAGAGAGAGAGAGAGAGAGAGAGAGCAAGTTTACACTAAAGTCAGTAACCAAATATTTAAACAACATTACTATTATTTTACGCAATATCGAGTTAATCAGACGAAATCATACAAATTCTGTTACTTTATTTACATTTCAGATATATAATTACGATCAATATAGAATGTCGACTGAGAGCTCGTATGGGAAGACTAACAGATGGCGGCTGGGATATGTGTCTTTCTGGACCATATCAACCTAAATCTCAGTGTCTTGTCTACTCGTTCGGGTTAAGTTCTCATTTCTATCAATCTCACCGCCTTTTATCAAATAAAATCATAGGTTTAATAAGACTAATTGTGAACGAAGTCGTACGATTAATTAGCGTTCGTCTCCGTGCTGACGAGTTTCTTTGTCGTAATTCCGGTTATAAGCATAACATTTGCAAAGATTCTGAATTAAGCTTATTGTTGTAATTGTTCGCATTCAGGATCAGCCAGGATTGGAGTTTCGACGACCAAATCTCCAACGAATTCGGTTGTCACGTTCGAGCCTTTGATCCTTAGTGAGTCTTTTCATTTGAAATGTTTTACTCTTGGATTCTATGGCAAAATATGTATACGTATTATCATGTAAAATAGGAAGTCATATTTATTAAACGTTCGCGATCTACGACATACGTAAAGTCATTTTAATTACAGCATCAGTCTCCCGGAACATGAACATTCCGAACTGGTGAAGTTTTTCCCTGTTGGCCTGTCAGCTCGTAATATGGAGAAGATATACAGTGGGAATGTCATCAAATTAAAAACATTATCTAGTTTGTTAGAAGAACTGTCAGATACAAAGGTAAGGTCCAAGTGACATGATATCTGAGGCTCTATACATAAGTGAGTAGAGCTATTTATATCTCTAGTTGTACTCGGGCGTGCTGGCAGAATTTGCTGAAATATTTGGACAATTGTTTTGACATCATGGTCCGTCATTTAAATGAAGGAATTTATCGACGAGTTTTTGCCATGTGGCGTATGGGTTCCAAACAGAAGCTCGTTGCCCATGCTCTTGGGACAGCACAGGGAACAGTCTCAAGGGTGCTTAAGAGAAATCGTGAGACGGGCGTACCCACACCCAGAGCAAGACCCGGACGTCCTCGTAAGACAACAGAAAGGGAAGACCATTATCTTCTACGTTTGTGCCGAAATGGGCGTACCAAGTCAGCAAACACCCTTCGTGCTGAGGGGTTACGGTTCACTAAGACCCCTGTATCCAGAATGCTTGTGAATCTGCGATTGGTCCGTGCAGGTTACTTCGGCAGGAGACATCTGAAGAAACTTTTATTGTTGCAAAGACATCGACAGGCGCGTATGGATTGGGCTAGAAACCATCTCCGCTGGCCACCAGGTCATTGGCAGCAAGTCATCTTCAGCGATGAATCCAGATTCTTGCTTTACCGGGTAGATGGTCGTATCCGGATCCGCAGAAAGCAACATGAGCCCTATAATGAAGATAGCATGGTACCGAGAGGCCAACCAAGGGGGGGGGCGGTGAAGTTAAAATATGGGTGCTTTCCAACATAGTGGAAAATGTAACTTTCACATCGTCGATGGAAACCTGGATCAGTACCAGTATCCTGGAGGAACAGTTATTGCCATTTGCTCGTCTGACATTTGGGCATAATTTTGTTTACCAGGATAACAGGCCTCACAGAGCTCGCACAGTGGTCAATTTCATGCAAAATGAAGGAATCGAACACATTGAATGGCCAGCAGTGTCTCATGATTTGAATCCTATAAAGAACTTGTGGTCCGAATTAACAAGCACTATGGATGCAAATGCCAACCAGCCTACTAATCTGGCAGAATTGCGACAGGCAGTCATTGATGCATGGCAAGCTCTTCCCCTTCAAACCCTGGAACCCCTGATTGACAGCATGCCTCGACGAGTACGAGCTCTATACGATGCCCGTGGTGGTCATACCAAATATTGAACTGTGATTCGTGTACCTGATTGAACACTCTAAATAATCAGAACGTTTGAAGGCGATTTGCTGACAGATTCCTGCTTTATTTAATTCATTGCTTAACGGCCCCATATGTCGTATATTTAGCATTTTGGCAATACTAATCATATTTCATTATATTCACCACGATCCAGAATACCCATAGTCTTTCAAATGCATCAATATATTCCTCATAGGGTAATTATATCGATAAATACATAACATTCACATATCCTGATACTTTCGCTGTAAAAACATAATTCTAAGTAAGAAATAACAAACAATAAAATTATATTCCATATTTATTTTCAAGTCTGTATATATATATATATATATATATATATATATATATATATATATTTCTGTTAATGTTATCCAATGAGATAGTAGTTTGGGTGATCAAATACCTTTAGCTTCTGGGTTTAAACCATGTCCGGGTCTATTTTAGGCGGGTTTTTCATCTTTCAATTCTCCTCATAATATTTAGCAGTTGTTTAGCTCATTTAGCTATATACATATAAGTAAGCGTAAAACACAAATATTTATATATTTCATTTACTTACTTAGTAATACTTGTGTGTGAGTGTATTGTATTGTATGTGTATGTGTGTGTGTGTATGTATATATATATATATATATATATATATATATATATATATATATATATTGTGTGTGTGTGTGTGTGTGTGTGTGTGTGTGTGTGTGTGTGTTGTGTGTGTGTGTTTTGTGTGTGATTGTGTGAGTGTGTGAGTGTGTGAGTGTGGAGGTGGTGAGTGGTGAGTGGTGGTGAGTGGTGGTGGTGGTGGTGGGTGAGTGGGGTGGTGAGGGTGAGTGGTGGTGGTGAGTGAGTGAGTGAGTGAGTGGTGGTGGTGAGTGGTGAGTGGGATGATAGTGATGAGTGAGTGAGTGAGTGGTGGTGGTGGTGGTGGTGGTGGTGGTGGTGGTGGTGGTGGTGGGGTGGTGGTGGTGAGTGGTGGTGGTGAGTGAGTGAGTGGTGGTGGTGGGAGTGAGTGGGGGTGGGGTGGTGAGTGGTGGTGGTGGTGGTGGTGGTGGTGGTGATGGGGTGGTGAGTGAGTGAGTGAGTGAGTGAGTGAGTGAGTGAGTGAGTGAGTGAGTGAGTGAGTGAGTGAGTGAGTGAGTGAGTGTTTTTTTAAAGGGTACATATAAAGAGGCAACAGGCACAAAGCATCAACATATCTAAACATCCTAAATACAACTATACATATATTAATCGAAAAATTTAATGTTCCATACCTCCACATATTGATAGATGTGTGCGTATACCTAAGCATGTGTCTGGTCTACTCATCAGCCCTTTGACGAAACGCACTGCACTACAGTAACCTGGATCATTTATTACCATCATAACGCCCTCTGTTGTTTCCAGAAAACGATCGACTTCCTGAAGATCGACGTCGAGGATTCGGAGTGGGACGTTATGCCGGAGATGCTCCGCTCCGGATCATTAGACAATGTCAAACAGTTAGCACTCGAGCTACACACTAAAGCTGACACCACTATCCAGGATTACCGTCTCTATCTGGAGACTCTGTACACTCTGGAGTCACGAGGATTCAAAAAGTGGACGTACCATCTTAATCCTCGGTGTACTTATCATTTGCCGGACATCAATAGATACTTCAGCCATTGTCAAGAGGTCTACTACGTCAATCTGGATTACTTAACTCCGGATCAGTTGTGACGTAATTGATGACTCAGAAGATGTCACTTAGACAAGATAGGGACCTGTTTTTTTGGTTACCTGTACTGTATTGCGAAAGTTAATTTATGCTTTATGACTTATCTGTCGTTTTATAATCATAAGCCACCCCCACCTGTATGATCATGTGATTATTATAGACTCTCCGAGGCATAAACTATTTATGAGGGCTATGTGTTGCTGTATCATCTCAAGAATTCATCATTATAAAGCGCTTATTATAACAAATTGTCTTATTTGTTATCAATCTCCAATATGCTCGATGTTTTGTTTTGTCGTGAATTATGAAAATGTTATCAATTTGTAGATTGATAAAAGAGCAAGGATTGCTGGGTGTTTTTGTGTGTTTCTTTTTGTTTAGGCCGATTTTTGTCCAATGTTATAATAATAATAATAATAATAATAATAAAAATAATAATAATCCGACACATTGAAAGACCATGAGAAACTAATCCAACTCTTTAATCCACTCATCCGCGTAGCAGGTGTATTATGGGGAATAAAGTTGAAGTAGATTAACCTGCTATTTAAATACGAATGTGTGCCTGCAACCATAGGCAGGTGAGAAACGATTGTTGAAATGTCCACTGATATCTCGACAATAGACTATTGTGGTTGTATAGACGAATAGCCTCTCATCTTCCCAGCTGCCCCCATTTCTATTAATGTCGTGATTATTAATTATATGACACCAAACGTCATCTTAACATTCAGTGATATATAAAAGGAAGCTGAAACAAAATGTCATAGATCATGGTGATGATATGATTGTAACTATCACGTTTGTTATTATGTATTGTTGTATGTTGATAAATCATCAATTGTATCAATTGTTCTATCACTCTTATGTTAATATGTTTACATTGTCTCTTTCAATGACGTGGAAAAGCCACACATTTTGGAACCCTTTAGCTTCTATATTCCTATAGAGGACACGGTTTACTGAAATGTAATACTTTACGTCCGTCGGGTTTTCCTTTTCAATATAAACAAATGAATGAAGGTAGGATAATTGTGACGCTTGCGTAATATGATAGAGAATCGGGTTAGAAAGAGGGACAGGGAGAGAGAAAGATAGATATAGAGATTGAGAGGGGGGGGTGAGTGGAGAAAGGGGGGGGGGTCACAGAGAAAGAGAGAGAGAGAGGAGGGGGGAGGGAGGGATGGAGGGAGAGGGAGACAAACAAACACAAAGATATAGATAGATAGGGAGAGGGGGGGGGGAAGAGAGAGAGAGAGATAGGAAAGAGAGAGAGATGTTACGGTTTAACCCCAACTTGGTGCTCGTTTCGCATGAAATACGAGACCGACAGCTTATTCCAATAGATAACGACTTTATCACACCACTGATGGGTGAAACATCCCTCAGACAGTCTCATCTACCTCAACGTGGACGTCTTCAATCTAGTGAGCTACGAACAGCATCATAGAAGCGGCCCTACTATACGTAGGAATAAAAACGCTTTCAACAAAATCATATTACTTCGTTTTGTATTACAAAATCTTTTCTTTTTATTTCGCTCCACGCCAGAACATCGGAACAACAAACTCGTTAAGCGTGTAGGATACCAAGTCTGTGGTGTTTGTGGGCCGGGAGCCGGTGATAAATCACTTTTCTCCGTCGTCTTTTTCATAAATATCCGCACAATGGCGTAATCCTAAGCGGCGATGTAATAAAAAAATAAAAAATAAAAATCTCCTACTTCTCAACATCTGGTTGTCTTTTGTTATGGAAACAATCACATTTAGACCGGAGAGTTTCTATGAAGAATGCTATAGTAATGACTCTGTCTAACAAAACAATATTGGGTTATTTGTCTTCATCCAAAATGACCTCGAATATATTTTATTCGCACCTGACATAACACCACCCCACCCGCCCTATCTGCCCGCCATAATCTTTAAGCAATTCGTA
>JAODUP010000431.1:205000-335693 GCA_025642065.1 Paralvinella palmiformis | reverse complement strand
TTTGCTAACAACTTTTGTTTAATGTTGGGGTCATTGAAGGAGGATCGATACAAAGAATGGCTATTCCGTTATCCTTTAATAATAGAAAATATTTAGACATCTCCCTTTTCACCATTTTGTTGTCACCGCAGTAGGAGCTTTTTCGTGCACGAACAAAGAAATGTGTTATAGATCTTCATACGAATAATTAATTATGAACAGCCTTATTAATAAATCCATTCTGTTATTTCTAACTCCATTTTTATTCATATATCACATTTCACATAAAATAGTTTATTATTTGTATTAAAATAATACTGCTTAGTTACACCAATACAATTCCTTCTATTGTCATCACAAATAAAATGTATTGTGAATTTCCTTTCCAGAGGTCTAACCTATCAAGAAAGACGTAATTAGTAAATACGTAAATTAAAGAAGACCTAAAATTACATCAAATATGCCAATTATATCCGAAATTGGGAATATATATACAGTTATGCTTATGCACGATTCTAGAGTAATTATAAACGAGTCATTGAAGACATCGATACTGATAAGATGATTATTTTATATCGAAATACGTAGTCGCGTCAGGAAAAATGTAGCAGAAACTAGAGAGAACTAACGATATGCCACAATGATTGAACAGTCAGTGAGAATATCTGTTATGATATGCCTAAGCGTTAGTAGATGTCAAATGTACACTTATAGAATGTATTACAATGAAGTTCATGTGGGATTTTTATTTCTAATCTGTGGCATCGTTTAAGGAAAAAAGCTAAATAAAATATGTAGTTGTCACTGTATCAGAACAAAAATGCCTCCAAACCAGTATCAAGGGAGATGATAATTAAACACAAACTAGCAGGACTTGATACAGTAACTGGTTCCTTAATACAGGTTCCCTGGAATCATATATTTAGTACCATAATTGATATTGTGTTTATCTTGACATAGGTTTCTTAAACGTAGATTTTATAGTTTGCACATGTTTACCCTACAATAAATGACTAATTTCAAATTTAGTACAACCATCTGAGTGAGTCAGTTCTATCTTTATCCTCATCGGTATTCACACCTATCTCATATGCTCGTGGGCTTACTTACCAGGATAATATTTAACGAGGTAGGAATTGGATTGGATTTGTGATCAGCCGATTATAATAGGGTACATACATATTTATCTGTATAAGAAGAGTATCTTATTTGTGCCATTAATTGTGATATGGTACTTCTATAATAATATTATTTTATGTCAAAAATATACTAAATAAATCATTATATAATAAAACTAGTTCTAAGTTTCCGTTTAGAGAAAAATATTGCGCGTGTGAATAGTTTAATACTAATTTAATATCCTGTTGATAATAATACAACAACAACAACAATACTACTACTACTACTACTAATGATGATGATGATGATGATGATGATGATAATAGTAATAATAATAATAATAATAATTTGTTAAAAGATTAATCACAGAAAACGTCACAACTGTTAGGAAAATACTATTTAAAATCAATGTATTACTGCCACATTTATTCACAAGGAAGGCAGGTGATTGAGGTTTGTGGCCCATCGTACTACCAGTTAGATCATTAAGGCATTAAGTTGTATCTAATGAATGGATACATAAATACAAACTGTTTAAAATAATTTTAAATAAATATAAACTATGCTTATAAATGAAAGTGTACAAACAACAAAGTTTGTTATTGTTCTTGTTTGTCGTACGGTGGACAAATTAATCCTGCAATAAATACGAATAAGGACAGCATCTTTTCTTGTTAATTATATTATTTAGAGCGCATGCATGTGTTATCTGATATATTAATAACCATATCTAGCATATGGCCATCTCTGTGCGACACATGCTGTTTTGGGGTTAACAGCCACAATTAAATTATTTACATATCTCCTTTCTGTGTAAACAATATATGTTATAAAGCTAAATATAAATAATATAATTAACAAGAAAAGATGCTGTCCTTATTCGTATTTATTGCAGGATTAATTTGTCCACCGTACGACAAACAAGAACAATAACAAACTTTGTTGTTTGTACACTTTCATTTATAAGCATAGTTTATATTTATTTAAAATTATTTTAAACAGTTTGTATTTATGTATCCATTCATTAGATACAACTTAATGCCTTAATGATCTAACTGGTAGTACGATGGGCCACAAACCTCAATCACCTGCCTTCCTTGTGAATAAATGTGGCAGTAATACATTGATTTTAAATAGTATTTTCCTAACAGTTGTGACGTTTTCTGTGATTAATCTTTTAACAAATTATTATTATTATTATTATTACTATTATCATCATCATCATCATCATCATCATCATTAGTAGTAGTAGTAGTAGTATTGTTGTTGTTGTTGTATTATTATCAACAGGATATTAAGTTAGTATTAAACTATTCACACGCGCAATATTTTTCTCTAAACGGAAACTTAGAACTAGTTTTATTATATAATGATTTATTTAGTATATTTTTGACATAAAATAATATTATTATAGAAGTACCATATCACAATTAATGGCACAAATAAGATACTCTTCTTATACAGATAAATATGTATGTACCCTATTATAATCGGCTGATCACAAATCCAATCCAATTCCTACCTCGTTAAATATTATCCTGGTAAGTAACCCCACGAGCATATGAGATAGGTGTGAATACCGATGAGGATAAAGATAGAACTGACTCACTCAGATGGTTGTACTAAATTTGAAATTAGTCATTTATTGTAGGGTAAACATGGCAAACTATAAAATCTACGTTTAAGAAACCTATGTCAAGATAAACACAATATCAATTATGGTACTAAATATATGATTCCAGGGAACCTGTATTAAGGAACCAGTTACTGTATCAAGTCCTGCTAGTTTGTGTTTAATTCTCATCTCCCTTGATACTGGCTTGGAGGCATTTTTTGTTCTGATACAGTGACCACTACATATTTTATTTAGCTTTTTTCCTTAAACGATGCCACAGATTAGAAATAAAAATCCCACATGAACTTTATTGTAATACATTCTATAAGTGTACATTTGACATCTACTAACGCTTAAGCATATCATAGCAGCAGTACAACTTATATTAACAACAATATTGTTTACATTAAAGGTAGTATATTTCGTAACAACAATGACATTAGTAACGATTGTTAGGTGTCTAGTTGTTTTCGTGATAATCAAAGCAAAAAAGATGAAAATTGTTTTATTTATCAATTTACAAAACTGTTTATTGGCGATAATATTTGTTTATATTTATTAATTACTTGATTAGAATGATTAAATATCAGTTAAGGATTTTAGCATACGTTTGACATATAAACAAACAATCGGAAATAATAAATGCCTCGTTGTCATAACAGTGTTGGACATTGTGACCTTATTCAGTTCAGATGAAGAACTTGTCCTGTGCCTTCTAGCTGGAGAATAACATGCAGCGCAAGACTGGACATCATCATTTCTGATAGATGAGATAAATGTTGACTATCATCAGGATCCATCTTTGAAACTGGTAGAGAAGGGGAATAACACTCCTTAGTAACATATAACTACTTTGATTACTCGTCATGGTGAATTGACATTTGTATAAATTAGCTGGTATACAGGAGAAAAATATCTTCTCCTTTATTATAAATCCTTGTTTCGCCTGGTTGACATTCTTAGATCTGCCAATCGCAAGCAAAGAACACACATACATGATCACATCGTATATCTTGTCATCTCTCGTGACGATGTTAATTTGATAAAGGGTGTGTCTGTGTATTCCCTACTGTCTCTTCATTTCCGTGTTAACATTTGTGTATCTTTACAGACAAAAATATGTTTCAGCTAAAGTTATTTCATACAGAAAATGTAAGTCGATTGAGAAGGAGGTTTTTCTTGCTTATCTGCGGGTCTCTTCTCGTGTATTAGATCCACCGGATGATATTTATCATCTGATGGCTCTCTATAATAATACATAAAAGGAGATTGTAGATGAGCATGCACGTTAAAAACACCCTTGCCTCTGCTACATCAGAATATTACAATAAAAAGATCAAAGCATCCATAGAAGACCAAAGAGCCTTTTTCAATGTTGTGAATAAAGTATTACATAAAAGTCAGAATATCCTGTCAAATATTGTCAACACAGATAAAGATAAGGCCCATTGTTTTAATAACCTTTTCAGTCAAAAGATATCAAATATACATTGCGGGTCCCTTCCCGTACTATATCGTAGAATATGCTATTCGTAAAAGAGTCCTGCATGTCCATGATGGATACATTTGAGCCCTATTGAGGCTTGTGAAAAATTGTCTGAATATTCTGATAAGCCATATTACACATATAGATAATACATCATTATCCCAAGATCCATGAACACTACACAGTCCCCACATAACATTGCTCACAGCACTGAAATAGCCTTGATTCGAGTGAACAATTTTAATATGGTGTCACTTGTTCAAGATAAGCTAGTGTTACTTGTTTTTGTGGAGCTGCCTCCTACATTTGATAAATGTGACCATAATGTACCTTTCTCTAGAATAGAGTACTTGAATGGTTTCGATCCTGGAATAACGCTCACAGAGAGTGTCTGTTCATGGTATTTTATCTGACATAGAGTTTTTGTTATGTTGTATACCACAGGGTCCAGTTTTGGTCCTCTGGTTTCACAATGTATGCCCGTCCTCTTGGGATCATTTCGCAGCAACATGGAGTTAAAACTTACTTGTACTTGTATGCTGATAACACACATGTGTTTATATCGCCAGATCCTGACACTGAGCTACATTTCTCCTATTCCTTGAAGAATTTAGAACATTGTATTGATGATGTTCGGCTATGAATGACTCAAAATCGTTTAAGACTAAATGCTAGTAAAACAAATATTATATATTTGACATCGCCATATTATGTTAAATTCCTAATGACACCAGAATTATAGATGGGTGTATCATCGATTACCTTAATAGTTCAGTAAAACATCCGAGAGGGGGATTTTGATCAATGTGTGAAGATGAATGAACATGACAGTTCAGTATGCTGGGCTGTTTACAATTATCTTAAGAATATCCACCGTTTAAAAGAATTATTGATATAAGAAGCACTTGTAACTGTAGGCCGTGCCTTTGTTTATATCTTGTATAGACTAGTGTAACTCCCTGTTATATGGTATATTTGATTATAACATCTATCGCTTTCAGCGAACTAAGAATAGTGCAGCTCGTATTGTGACTAATACCTGAAAATATGATAATATTACACCAATTCTTCAAAAACAACAGTGGCTATCTGTTAGTAGCGCATCTAATTCAAATGTGTATTAACAATTTACAAATCTATTAATGATATGGCACCTGAACACCTTTGTAAACTGGTGTCCCCAAGAAAGTCATCCGGAAAACTCAAGTCATCCGGTCAGATACGATTGCAGGTGCCAGTGTCTTAGCTCAAGTCATATTGTGATTTTGCATTTAGTGTTGCAGCCCCCACATTGTAGAATAGGGTGCCGGCAAATGTTAGAAATAAGCCTTCTCTTAAAAACATTTAATCAGTTGTAAAACCGTACCTGTTAAAAGCTGCTTTCACAGATACATAATAATTATCTTTTACATCTGTTATAGAGTGTTTACAGACATATTATTTGGGTATTATTAAATTAATATTATTAGCATAGCGCCTTTTAATAGCTTATGTTAGTATGGGCACTTTATTAAATGTACATTATTATTATTTATAGTATTTGTGTGCGAATACATCTCTCTCTCTCTCTCTCTCTCTCTCTCTCTCTCTCTCTCTTGTGTGTGTGTGTGTGTGTGCGTGTGCGTGTGTGTGTCCGTGTGTGTGCGTGGGTATGTGCGTGGGTATGTGTGTTTGTTTGTGTATGTTTGTTTGTGTGTGTTTTGTGTGTAAAACAGGTATATGTTTATATGTATAGTGTAAGTGACATTTTTGTAAGCCTGTTTTTGCCTGTATTTGATGTTGTTTACTCTTGTTAACTTACTGAGTTGTTCCAAATGTTTTATCCGTATTTCTAAGTTTTCTTTCGTTCTTGCTGTGAATCTCACAACAAAAGGATACTGTTTCTCGTATAATCTATCAACAATGCCATTGTCATCTAACACTTGGTACATACTCCTTAGGCTCACCTCGGATGCCTCTGTCAAATGTTCACAATACAATAATTAGTGTTTACATAGGTCATATAACCTGTCTATGTTTTACTGATAATAATATACCATCATAGATGACTATTAGAGAAAAGAGATAGTGAATACTTTATATTTTGCAAACTAAGACTTACTGACAATGTCACAAAGGAGCGTGTTAACACGATCTTTGTCTTCCAAATTAATCCCCGTCCACGATAAGAACGCCTTTTTAAATACCTACATCCATAAAATGAATATTTAATTAAATTATCTTTTATTCAGCCAAAAACAATCCATCCGTATAATATACATAGTCAATTAAACCAAAACCCATTCAAGAAATTTAATATTGATAAAACTCTGCTGATATTAACTATTAATAGATAGCAGGCCCCCAATTACAATTTCTCGTTCGTGGATTATTCGCCCCGGTGGACAGGTCGGCCTTGTTAAAATGGTTGAATCACCTTCGGTTACAATATGTGGCATAACTTCACCCAAATAAATCCCAACAGCAGTCTCAGTTGTCATAACAATGAACTGTAGCTGTCCAAATAATTTTGTTGTATAAGATCCCTAAGCAGCCTTTACTTATATTCTGAAGATTTGCAGAAAATAACTACAAATCGATTTTAGAGATACACAGTTAGATATGATTCAAAAAAGAATTTACCAAATGACTTAACGATTTTGTCATAGTACTTCTTAAATCCTATATAACGTGATTAAATATTACTACCCCATACACGTACCTAATCAAATCTATAATAATCTCTTCATAAAAGAGAAATATGTAGGAGGCCGAAATGTTGCGAGGGCGAGATGTCCATGGGGCGAGGTATTGAGTTCCTATGAGATTTACCAGTTACATTCTAGAATAGCATTCATCATTACATATTATAGAATAAACATATACTAACGGAATGTTCTAGTGGCATCACGTTCCAAACTAGATCCTGTAATGCCTCACATTTTGATCTGACATTCCCCATTGTAGGGCCATTTAGATAATCCTCCATATCAAACTCGACGTCATTCATTTTAGCCGCTTCCCCTTAATAAAATACATTAGGCAATATATTTTATTTATCAAAATTATTTAATTTAGAAATTCGCAATTGCTTTTTCTTGATAACGCACTCGCACTAATACCATCAGCGATGAAAAATTCAATTGATCACTAGAAAGAAGAAGAACATGTTAGACAAACCTGCCATATAGCGCATCACCTCAGGATCCACAGACAACAAACCGATTGTCTTTAATGTCTCCAATTCGGTTCTTCTGACTGATCCGCCAAACACACTGAAGGCATATCCAACAGCATAGTAGTCGTAAATTAGCCTGAAGATGCCAAAGTTAAAGTCGTTCTGAGAGTCAAGTATGGTCTTCAGCTCTTTCACGGTATGTGCCTCTGAAAACAATAATTATAATGGCCATGAGTATAATTATGGTATATTTGCATTCTACACTAAACTACATTATTTCTCGGATATCAATTTTAAATCTGGCGGAGGACAGTGAATTTGCTGGAGTAAAACAAAAAGCCCACAAAGTAAATATGAGCAACGATTCAGTTTTAGGTCATAAATATGTGCCCTGGAGAGCTGCTATGACGGGATCAAATTGGATTACCTATATATATATATATATATATATATATATATATATATATATATATATATATATATATATGTATATGTGTGTGTGTGTGTGTGTGTGTGTGTGTGTGTGTGTGTGTGTGTGTGTGTGTGTGTGTGTGTGTGTGTGTGTGTGTGGAGTGACTTATCTCAGTAAAACATTTTTCAAGGAGAAAGGCCGAATGGCCGAAATATCCCAAATTGTATTTGCCTAGGACTATCCATCCATTGGAAGTAACATCAATGCCCAATCTAAATAACATTTCGTCTCAAACCATAAGAAAAATATGTAAAATGTATTCGACTTCCTTGTAAAATCTGCCGCATATTTTTTTTTTAAATTTTTGATATATCGTATCAAGGCCATAGTCTCCAAAGCCTACGTCTCGATTACATACGATTAAACATATGTAATCTGGAATATGTCACGAATCAGGACTCTACTATATCCTAGTTATTTAAAACAAAAATCATTTCACATCATAATCCATCAAGTCATATTACGTCATATCATATTTTCACTTTCGAAATAACACAGTTGATCTGGTTAACAAAAGATTGTTTTCAACATCTACTTAGCATATGTATAATGCAATGTCAGGTCTATTTCAAATATCGTTGTTTGTTTGATTATTTATTCGTCGACAATATATCAGATAAAATTACTTCCGACAACATATATGGCCATGTAGGGCGATAGAAATGCAATTTGTTTTAATATATTTAAATTATAAAATATTTATTTTCTTTCACGCAGTATTAATGTACACATTTAGCGTTGTGGTTAAATGGCTGTGCACGTAACTCACTCGATACCAAACCAATAATAGAAACACTTACCCGCGATGTTACAAGTGAACTTCTGCCAGGCTGATTTATCGTTCAAAATATCAAAACCAAATGTAATCTGTCCGAAATAGGAAACTGCATTTGTTCCCAACGTGAAGGGGAAAGAATAAGGATTGATTAAGGCATAGTTGATGCAGGAACGAGAGATTTCTGCTAACTGCAAACAGGTTTTGTCATCACGCACAGCGTGAGGATAATATTCAGCTAGCACTCGCTGAAGTAAGCTGTGCCGTTGTCTACCATTTTCTGGGAAGGCCCCTGGAAATATAAAGTTAATGTATCAGTTGATAAAGGTCGCATTACAGAGTAGCCACTCTTCCTGATTCCTTTTTCCTGTAGATCTATAATAGGAAGGAATTATTAGATTATAGCAACATGACAACGGTTATTGTAAACAATAAAACACGCTTGGTGCTTTTTTTTACATCCAAAACAACGAGCATCTTAGATAGAAGTTACAAACCTGCCAGTGTAATTAGGCCAAGTAATATTATAGTAATTGTCATCGTTTCGACGGATGTGCAATGTATGATCTAGAATCGTCGCTCCAAGAAAGATAGATGGGTCAGTAACTCGCAGGGCTTTATATACACAGAGGCCATCACTGAAATTGTTGGTTATTATTGGGAGTTATCACCGACTGGATTAGTTTAACAGATCATCCATTACCAGTGTCTAAATTTGAGTTCAGCATGTTTCTCCTTGTTTATGTACGAATTGGAGCGCCAGTTTGTGTGGGTGTCAATTTGTGTGCGTGCGTACGTGCGTACGTGCGCGCAATTAAGTCGTTACTGCTTTCTAACTAAACCACACAACGATTCGCCATAAAAATAGTGTAACGTAGCTTTGCGAATAATAACTACATGATTCAAACGAGACAAATTTATCCAATTTTAGATCGTTATAAGTTCAAGAAACTGGAAACAAACTTGTTATTGTTTCAGAAATGGTAATTATGTATAAAATGTTTATGTCATGGAGATGGAAGAGCTTATTATTGTCAATTATGTCAAACGAACTAGTTTTTGACATTTCCCTTTAAATTCTAACAACATGATGACCAGACAGTTATGGTTCTTGTTTAAACAAAGAAGTCCAATCAAATAAATTGGTATATTATAATGTATTTGGGCATCTGCAAAACCCATATATAAACGTGTACAAACAGACGCGCGCACACAAACACACACATACACACACCAAACACACTGAAACACGCAGGTACATACACACACGAACACATACGCACGAACGTACTTAGCCTTTTCTTATATAGCGGATATTAAAATAACTGCCTCTGTGTCCTCATAGTTAAAGCGTTGGAAGTATTTCCCAATTGCTATGATCATGTTGTCCGTGAGTTTCCCGAGGTTCGAGTCACAGCCGTGGCAATATTGTAGGATGAGTTTTTCATCCAACCAGGCAACTAGCAAAATTCTACACCGAATAGGCAATATATTGTAAGTTGACCTAGAATTAATTTCCGTAATGTAGCTGTAAATTACATACCATATACGTCTGCGTAAACTAACTGTTATTTCGGTCATTATTATTATTATTAGTTGTTGTTGTTGTTGTTGTTGTATTAGTACTAACTCATCATTAACAATTTTAATGGGCCACTAGATTAACTAGATAACTGATTAATGAAAATGACAGTCAAAATATTATTTGCAACAGTCGCGTTTTCATAAAGTGTAAGGAGACAACACTTCAATGTCGACTTCAAAGAGTGCTCTGTATATCAGTGGTAAGATAACACTTGTTATACTATAACTAGTGATGCTAGTAAGTTAATTTATTATATCGAAGGTTAACATGTATTTTGTAATTACCAAAGTTTAAAAGATACCGGTATGCTATTAACATCCTAATCCCGTGTTGTCTTGAATACATAATAAGCATAAATAGTAAGAGAATGTGCTACTCTGTAAAGTGACCTATATACCAAGATGGACAAAATTATTAGTATCTGAATGTATCAAATACAAATATGATCTTAGAACAGAGTGAGTGAGTAATTGGCTGATTGAGTGAGTGAGTTACTGAGTCACTGAGTCAGTCATTCATTCAGTCAGCCTGTCAATTAGTCAGTCAGTCACTCAGTCAGTGGCTGGGTGGGTATGCAAGTGAATATGTGGGTTTTTAGTTGTTGTGATTTTGGGCGGGTATGTAGTTTGCTAGGCTTGGTGTCTGATCTCACCTAGGATATAACTGTAGACGCTTCTATATGCCAGTGGCAGCAGTAATAGATTGATTCCATGGTATTTCACAAGATAGTCCTATAAAAAGGCATTTCTGAGAATTGATTTTTAGCACAAAATCTCACTGAGTATATATGGATCACATTCGGATATATTATTTTGTGAAAGAAATTGACGGTTTGTTTCTTCTTTTTGATCCATATGTAGCGCAGGTTTTGGGGCATTATTTCATTGCAGAGATATCTGGATGACTTATTTCTCCAGGCATTAGTCTGATCTCAGCAGACGATTTAAGTTGAACACAGTAGTGTGTTAAGTCTATTATTCACCTCGACCATTCTTCTGAATTGAAGTAAATAGGCATTGCCAGAGCTAGCTCGCCTTCAAAAACATTATGACCTGGCCCCATTTGGCCTGTATTCTGGATATGGCTAGAGCAATGTGCTCCGCAATCAGGTAAATTTATAACCCTGTATATATTTATTATAGTGTTATAACATTTTAAACATGGGATATATAAACTGGTGCCTTGACATGGGAATACAATGAGAACTACCAGAGATGAAGTTCTCGCAACACTGTATTTAAAACTAGGGATTAATCGGCTGGGTGTAATATATGAAATTGAAATCAATGTTGGAGACAAAATTAAACTCACCCAAAGAAACGTCCTACTCAAATTTACGTCCTCTCTCTGCAAATAAACACGTCCCCCTTCTACTCCTGTTCAAAGAAGAAAAATCGAAACAACCACTTTAACTGTGCGTGATACGATGTCAATTCGCGAGAAATAATGCTGACATCTTTGATGATTTCGTCTTGGAGCATGATTTTGATTTGGTTGCTATGAGTGTATTAAACCTTGAAACGATGAATGAAATGTCAATGACACTATTACACCTGATGGCTACATACTTAGTTCTACCCCCAAGGTTGATGGTAGCAATAGTTGCATTCTACTTCTATATAAGAAAACGTTGTCTTGCCCAGGTTTCACTAATGAAACTATAATGGCTTTGGAATTACCCAACGCTTCCGTTGTATGTGATATGAAGCACTCGTTATTATCTACCACCTAATTCCATAGCAGAAAAGTGATAGCCTGAAGCTTTCACCATGACTGGAAATGTTACATACTCTGAGACGCTGAAATAGACACAGAAAGGGGGTATCTAAATGATCTAACTGTGGCTGCTAACTACAAACAACATGTGACAGAAATAACACATAGACATGGCCATATACTTGATATTGCTATGAATAGATGAGAAGACACATTCCTGCGCTGTCTTTCTCTACTTTCCATAGTCTCGAATGATGCTTTCATACATTGATGTGAATATACAAAGCATTCGCCGCCTCAGATTAACTATTATCTACCGCAAGACCAAAACTATTGACTGCGGGATAAAGTTTCATGGCATTAATAATAATGACCTGGTTTGGTTTCAAACACGAATACCACCCTGGATGTTGCTTTGCTATGATGGAGCTTTTCACAAGGGATGACCAAATCTAGTGTTTTAGTGAATCCGTGTGATTGCAAAATAATGAAAAACCTACCACCTTCAACATCAGGCTTATTAGGCACATGGAAATTTAAATAACCACTTATTGTGATAGTGTATGTGATAATGGCTATGCTATCTAAGTATATATATTATTCGTCAAAGAATAATCAGTTTTAAAGCCATTTATTTAGAACAGAGGCTTGATATATAATATAACCTGTTACCATAGCCATAGCAATATTTATGGTACAGTCCTTATTTTAAATGGGTAAATATCTCTGTTGTCTCTGACATACTCACCCTGACAGCCAGTGCAGATTTGTGGAATATGCCAATACCACCTCTGCATCTGCAATGTTTACGAGAAATGTCTTTTACTCATAATCTGCAAGAACCAACTTATTTATGATAAGCTGATCAGTGTCAGTTCCAATCTCAGTAAATACTAATACGTCAATAGATTGTGAGACGATATAATCAGCGAACAGTTTCGCTTTATTCCGCAAGAATCGAAAATTCAAACAACATACCGATAAAGGGATTGAAACATTCTGATCATTATGTAAGAGGTATATCACATACAGGTTATGAAAAGTAATATTCCTTGATAATTCCATAGCTTCCCTAGGAAGTTTGTCCACCGTACCTGTAATACGTTTAAATTCCAAAATAAACAATAATTAAAAATAATCAAAGCTTTCGCCAGCTCAGTACCAATTAGAAACAAATTAAATTACAGGTATTTACATCAGCTATTTTCTAAAATTAGGTACTTGTTCCTATTAAATGTTTAATACCTGATTCAATAAATTGAAACTGAATCTCTCCAAGCTGGACTGGTAACAATATATATATATATATATATATATATATATATATATATATATATATATATATACTTATATATACTTATATGTATATATACAAACACACCTCACACACCACACACACATAACACACACACACACACACACACACACACACACACATATATATATATATATATATATATATATATATATATATATATCAATACATATTAAATTATCGTATTTAGATACCGATGAAAGTGATTATAGTAGGTCAGTTTTTAGTATCTATTTTAAATGTTCAAGCATTTCAACTATCCAAGAGACTATTTACTTTTAATCTACACTAGAAACCTCTTACTAAAGGTTGGGCTATTATACTTAAGGTAACATGACTTACAATGCGCTTTCATGTGTTATGCCATTGATATATTTATAAGTTGTTAGTAAAATCTTGAAATAGACTAACAGGGAAATTTTGATATAATCCAGTATTTGAAGCTATTCTCCGAACACTGTTCATATTACAATCAGATATGTATGTACAAAGCTATATTCGAATTATAAGAATGACATGGACTACTGTAATAGTTGATTTAAAATTAAGAATGTTTTGTGCCAGCGGACAAAATGTACTATATCATCACTTTTGTGTGTACCTCGATCCTATGAATGTACTATCAAAACAATACTTACCCTATATTTACATGTATTGATGATTGTTTAGCTACCACCAACAGTGTGATACGTGATATTTTACACATGATATATAAGAATCATTGTTTTCCAAATATCTGCATGTTTAATGCCTCGGAATTGCATTGGATCATAAATACACTAAACAGTTACTGCATATGCACATATTCCCTGTAAATACACAATATGTCATATTTAATATCGGTGTGCCTGTTCAATTGTGTTTGTATTTTGTTTTTGATATTATATATTTTTATAAATATGAAATAAAGATTGAAAAATACAAGCCCTTTTACAAGACTAAATAATCATATTTAACATAACATTAAAGTTCAGCATTTTTAAGATTTGAAAAACTTAAAATACTAATTATTTTCATAGATGTGATAGGGGAGTCTTTCATCTTTTAAGGCAGCAACATTCCTAATTTTAAGTAAATTGGACCAAATAGAAAAATCAATTTACTAAACTCAAATAATTTATACATAAACATAAGTACAATATACGAAATACTTCGTTTAAACTAAGAGAGATTATTGGAAAAGTCAATAATAAAACAAGTGATGCAATTCAGATTGTAAAAGATTTAGTAAAATGTGCTCAAAAATTGGCGTTCAGATCAATCATAACGTGTCTCCAGTAAGTAAAGGTTTTGCTGATTATATACTCACATCTAGTATGCCCAATATTTTTCTTCAGCCAATATCACTAACTGACCTTCTTATAGCTCCCAATAACTTGAAACTGATATCAATTCAGAACAATGACTACAACCCATTTTAACGTATTTTAAATATTATGTTTCATATCAAACGTTTAACAAATATTAGAAATACCTATTTTATTCAAACACGGTGTGGCATTCAACCCAAAATTTTCACATTTTTAAATATTGTACTGAAACCAATGATAAATAAAACTTGAAATTATTCGAAAGTTATCAACCTTGGAATACTTTAAAAACACATTTAGAATACGTGGAAATGTTAATAATTCGCTTAGTAGTTACTTATCAAATCAAGGAGTCCATTCTAAAATTACTAATGTTATCTAACTATCTGATCATTTAATAATCTATATAACCTGCTCAATTTATTGAAATATCCATATTTAATTACATCCTAATTTGTGGATAAATGGAGAATCTGATTTCTTGCACTAAGTGCAAGATTTAATCTGATAATTAGTTGCTGCTAAATGATACTCCCAATATAAGAAATAGATACTTTCATGAATTAAAGTTCATTGAAATACAATATATCTGTCTATATGAAATATTATCCGAAACAAAGGTTCAGGATAATTGCAAAATACGCTTCCTGCAACTCGGCACCGGAAGCTGGCTGCAGCTGATGTCCCAAACTAACCCAGTTTAGAGACAAGAAAAGTTTCGGATAGTATTGACAATGGTCACCCATGAACTGGATGTGTAGTTGACTGTTATAAAATCTTCAAGGGACCTTTCGGGAAAATATTTAGACAAACTGTTGATAATGTTGGTAAACTAACCCAAGCCATAATTCCAGTACGAATATGATAGCATTTTGGAAAGTAATAAAATATACTAAATTTACCTAAAACCTAATGACGTTAAGGATTTCTACTATATTAAATGCAACAAAAATGCTCATAATATATCTCTTGAAGATACCATTTGTCATGACGTTGAATGATATTTTAGCGATCATAATGTAACCAATATTGACTCTGTTAGACAACTTATAAATAAGCTGTGTCAATGCGCCTCACCAAGCGTTGATGTTATAACGTTAGACTATTTATGAAGGGTTTATCTGATATATTGTGCTCTCCTCTGGCTTCAGTGTTTAATATCATTATCACTCATAACTTATAATCCTTTTATCACAACGTTATGATGTCTTTTCTTTATAACCCAACACTTAGTCCTAATTAGCCACAGAAATACTGAGCTATCATTATCATAAATACATACTGAAAGGTAGTTTGGTTTAGAGATGGTCCGGATACTACCTCTGGTTGTAGGTTTATGGCTGATATTATTAGTATCAATACTCACGATTTTGTACATGTACCCTAGATGCCGAAAACTATTTGGACAATAATTGCCATAGGTCTCTATTCCACAAAAATATTGATAGTATTCCCATTTGACACTGGTTATTGTGTTATAAATGGTAGTGTAATTTAAAACAACCATTTAGTGGTAAAATAATTTTAATGCGTGTTTCACTCTTTCTAAGGGTATCAGACAAAGCACCATTTCGTTTCCAATTCCTTTTATTATTTGTATCAACGGCCTGCTATTAGAATTGCCAGTAGATAATAGTGTTGTATAAATTAGTAATTTGACATAGAATCCATTTGTTTATGCTGATGAGCTCACAGCATTTTGTCCAAACACCATTATTTAACAGCAGCTTATAAATATATGTTATTCGTAATGTAAAAGTGGATTTTTAACTTTGGCATCAACTAAACAAAATGTTTGAATATGGGAAATAAACTCAGTATCTTTGAATAAGAATGGCTTTTAAGTTCATCCAAAACATTTAATGATGACCATCTTCGAGTAGTTGAATTGATATTTATAAACGACCACAACCACATTAAGAACAAAATGAGTAAATGACGACAACATGACCTTAGTACCAACCCATGTGGAATGGAATATCCAGCTGTTATATCGGATGTAAAATAACATCTAAGGAAGTCAGGGCATCCCGGTATTTATGTATGGCATAGAAAGTGCTCCAGTTAATAAATATCACATTAAGAAATTGGACACTACACAGGGTAACCTAGTCAAACAGACAATGAAGTTAAAACATGTTTCCACACCATGGAATTGTTGTTATCTCTAGCCATCAACAGAATACCTCGTGTACAATTATTATTACTATATAGCAAATTTACTGACGGTCACACATAATAATAATGGCCTAAATAGCAGTTTTACGTGGCTGGCAACCTCAAAGGAGGGAGACGCAAACGGTCTGTAATTTACAGCTTCCCCACGGAGACTAATTCTAAATAAATTTAGAATTTAGAATAAATGGCATGTAATTAGCACAGTGAATTAAAATTTAAAAAATGTCTAACTGGTCATAAATTAAGCCGATATGACCATCAGTATATAATTTCATATTAGTGAGTGTGTTCTTATTAATAATTACATAAATAATTTTATTGCATTTTATTTGTAAATATATAAACCTTCCTTTATTTAATTATTTAACAGTCGAAATACACCGAAACCAAAACGGCATTCAATTTCAGTACCAGATATATAGCTATTTATAAACATAAAATAATTTTATTATTGATACAACATCAATACATTTATCGAAGAATTTATTTTGTTAAACAACGTATTAAACGAATATACTTGTTAACTTATTTCATAGTAACGTTATGATTTACGTGTATTGTGCAAAGGAAATCCAAGTTATTTCGAAATAAAGAAATCCCATCACCAAGTTACGTTCTAACTGTTACTTCTGTAGATTGAGGTGAAAAGCAAAAACTAAGTATATTTTCTCTCAAAATTCCAGAAGAATCATATATATCAGACTCGATAAAATGAGTAATTTAGTCCATTTCTATAATGGGCCATAATTTAATATTGAAAATGAAACCTATATCATTTTGACGCAAATCAGGCCGTCTATATCAATAAGCAATTAAGAAAACAGCTGCTGGGATATAACAAACAATTATTGATTATGGAAGATCTGACACTGCTGAGATCATCTGACAGTTGAAAAATGGTTCTTATGAGTGAAGTATATCTATGTGAAAGTGATAATACGACCATTGATATATGATGAAGAAAACCATATTGTGCCTGTAGAATAATGTATGTCAGAGAAGATGAAATAAACCTCGTATTTTACTATATGTAAGTCATTAAACCTCAATAATATGGATTTAATTTCTATATTTAATGCAGTCTTAGGTATGTATTTCATGCTGACTAGTATTAACAGCTCTAGCGATATGAAGCAGGCAAATATAGTTATTATTACAAATAAATTAACATTTAGAGATACAGTAAACTCTGTGTGATATTAAACGTAAATCAACGTACTGTAAAACATTTTTTTCAAATATGAAAACAAATACTTTTCAAAAGCAGTGAAATCTGTATTTTTGCTTGTTTCTTTGTGGGTTGTTATTTTGTATCAAACATGTTGTAAAGAATACAATATTATAGAATATCACATAAATAACATCACATTATTTATTAACATATGCATCTTGTTAGTTACACATAATAAGGTGATACATGAATGGGTATCATAACTTACTATCTATGTAACTTATTATCTGTCTTATCCAAAAACGTATATTTTGGCATGGGTGTGTCGTTTTTTGCGTATTTGGGTGTATATATATATATATATATATATATATATATATATATATATATATATATTAAATAAATACGTATTTACCTTCATAGAAAACACCAGTTCATGATTCATTTTCGGTACACCAATTCGTATGCCTTAGACTAGATACTCTGAATATTTTGATTTACGAACATTATGACAGTTCCATATGTATCACTTTTGTCTTCTTCTACGGTGATAGTAACATATCTGTAAATATACAAAAATTACCAATTTATTAAGCTATTTATAAATCTATTCCACAATAGTACGTTAAGCAGTCTACTCTTAATATTAAAGTATATTTATTATAACATTTTATTGTTTCTAATAAACAATATTTGGACATCGTTTTAATAAAACTGTGACACACTACATTATAAAAGTAACTCCGGAACAATTGATTGGCCTTATCATATTAATATGGCCAAAAAGATATCTATGCAAATTAATTTTCTCTTTTCAGTGAATGGATAACCGTAACGTTGATAGGTTTCAAATGAAAAAAATTCTGAAATAACTCTAATTACTACTACTGCTACTACTACTTCTACTGTGGACGCACTTCATTATATTACTACCATACTTATTTGTACTGTTGATATGGTTGTTGTGAGAGAGGTCTCGGTCGTTGTTTGGTTGTTGTTCCATGGTAAGCTGCTATCAGTGATACCGTTATTGCTATCGTTATTCCAGTTAACATTTTAACGCCTTGTGTATAACTATTAGTAATTCCATAACCAGTTTTAGAAATTCCTTTAAAACATCATCTGACACCAGGGCTGGCAAGTCCTAAACGTTCATTAGCCCCGATGAAAAGTTCCCCGCTCAAGTACTGCAAGAGAATAGCAGCCAAGAAACCGCAAACCAAGCTGGACGTGCACTAAAATAGTTGGGGAAATGTATAGGCTAAAAATACTAGTACAGGGGCAAGGGAGCATTAGAGTTGATCATTTATGCATGATGGGGTGAATAATTGTCAATGGAAATGTGTTTACAAATGTTGGTGTGGCGAGGTCAAGAAAAAAGAAATAGCCCTAATTAAGCCTAAGATTTAGTTATTAAGCATCCATCTTTAGTTCAACATAAAAAATATCTTCTTGTGGGAGGCGCGGTTCTAAACCCAAATAGCGATATGCAAGAGTGTGAGACTTACATTTCCCGAGTAACTACCACGGCCATGCATGCCTGTAAAAAGATTGATGATTGGTTGAAAGAGGAGATTCTTCAGGGGTCAACAAGAGCGCGTCTAAAACATAAACTCAACGACCTCCGCGGACGCATGATGAGTCTCAAGTTCACTTCCGCCTTCATTTGGAGGAAAAAACATGTTGAAAATGACAAATAAAGATTTGTTTTATTTGTTGTGCGAAACGTAGAATAGGTTGACTATCTTATTTCAAACACTGCCATAACGTATATAATATGTTGGTGTTTTTCACGATTCTTAGAATATTAATAACAAAAGCTACAAATGGATGAACCAATAACAAAACGAACCAATATTTGTGTTGTGTTTATGGACATTTATATCTTTGATTCTTATTACTTCTCTCACCTCTAACGTATCCGAAGGAGATAATTCGGTTACTTGAAATGAATATATAAAGTGTTGATTAAGAAATATTTGTTTAGTAGAGTGACCTAATTAAGTTTATCTCTCATCAGTCAAAGAAATGGACCTTTAGTTTTCATAAATATGATCTTACTATTGCAGTTCCTTTTATGATTAATATTATAAACTACCGCCTTCAGACTTTAAGTAAGAAGTTAATATGTTATTTCTAACAGAAAATATGATGCGTTCCTCATTTTATATTAAAAACAATTACCTCAAAATAATTATTGATGTCAGTTATTACAAATCATAATCTCATTTCACATTATAAAACAACCTATGATGGCTATTTAGAGTTTAAATTTTTGGCTTTTCTTAAATTCATACTTTTGCAATTGCAATTAATCCAATTCTTAATCCTACAGTTGTTTCCCTCTTTTTTCATTTATATTATTATTATTATTATTATTATTTTCTAGTTAGGTAATGACTTAACAATTTTTACCATTTCTATATCTCAAATATGTATGAATAATCTTTACAGACCATTGTCAACAAAGGTACAGTAATATTGTTAGGTGCTTAATGTTTTGTTTCCACATTGACCATATCTGTGTGATATTTACGGAGATTTATATCTTTGATTCGTATTACTTCTCGCACCAGTAACGAATCCTTGAAATGATTATATAAAATGTAGAAATATCAGATCCAGAACAATGAAAGTACGACTTATTTGTAACTTAATCTTCATCTTATACGAACAATGATCAATCATAGTGGCACTAACGTTATACCTAGAACCGAATATATGTAGTAAAACTAAACTAACTATAACAAGAAAAACCCTAATAGATAGTAAAGAAAATGGTCGAACTGGCCAATTGACACAAATTAGTTGAAAACAATGTTTATTGCTGGCTTAATTGTCAATAATATTTTACATTATACAATGCACCCTTGATATTATGACATTCTTTATAAGGCGATCCTCGTTTATTACTAATCGAACACTAAGATCGGATTTCCACCCACTATAACACCTTCCTTACGATGGCCGTTGTTAATCGATTATCACAAATAAATACCAGATCCCAATTTGTCATTCCTCTCTTTATTTCCCGAACACTCCTGGGTAAAAGTGTCCCGTGAAAGTAATTACTAAACCGTAAGGAATAAGAGACCGGCACAGATAATCTGAAAGCGTGAATTCAAACTCTGGAAGATTCTTTAGGGGAGTGTCGACCATTCATGTTGAGATATGTGTAAAGTCTCACCCGTCCCTAATTCGTCAAGGAACCAAAGGACACCCAAGTCAAATAGCAGAAGTTGTGAGAATGTTTATGTTAATTGCCTAAGCAGCCCTACTTATGTAGAGCCGTGATAGCGCAGTTAGGTAGAGCATAGGACTCGTTGCCGCAGGGTCGAGGGTTCGAGGCTCCGCTATCATGTGGCGACTGGTTCATTCATCCCTGCAAATGACAACCGGACAGGACGTGATGGCTTTGTGTTTGAGTAACGTTGTGCGCCTTTAATGGCAGCATGCGTTTTATGCTCCTCTTCAAAGGAATGAAATGAGAATGGGGACCTTTGATGCTAAGACATGTGTAATGTATCACCAATCCCTAAGTCGCTCTGCAATCAAAGTTATGTACCTAATTTAAAGGGTGTTATAAACGATAAGATCCATTGGTCAAACACACATCCACATCCGTCTTGGCAAGTATATGTGGTTAGGTATTTTAGAAAAATTATTATAGCTAAGGTGCATTGGTCACAAATCTCCTGGCCTTTTTATTGCATAAAAGTTAAAAAATAAATGTTTTCACCATTAAAATGTTCCACGCAATATTTTGTGATAACGAAATTGAATAGTAATCTTTCGAAATAATTATTTACCTTTGTCTTTAATTGTTAGTAAATGTAGAATGCCGCTAATAATACATACATAAACTGCAAAGCTTACGATATTAACATTTTAGCAGCTCCGCAATTAAATGGTCCATTTAAATAGTAATTATATTAGCTTAATACTTATGAAGTATGATTATTTTAAACTGAACCCATTCTGAATATTACATTAGTCTATACCTGCCGATAATATACAATATAAGATCAATAATTGTCTTATTACAGATGCGGGACGTATTCATATGCTACCTGATAGCATGGTTGCTCACCGACCTTTGGCCGCTCAGGTCAGATCCCGAGTTAGCTGTTTCTAATGACCTTTACCCGTTTTACCTCATTAACCTGGTAGTCGCTAAGCCTATTTAGTCTACCAGCTGAAACATGTAAGTAAACTGACGTAATAAAATAAATAGTTTAATGTTAATTTAACATTATTATTTATGTACTTTTATTAGCATATATATATATATATATATATATATATATATATATATATATACCTAACCTGATGCTTATGCAATCTGAACATGCACTGCTGCACGTTTTTATCGAAGACTCTCCACAACTTATTCGATTTCGTTTTGAATGCGACCGCTTTTTTCGAAGAGGTTAGGTTTTCTTTAATGAAATATTAATATAATCTTGTACATAATTATTTAATGATTTTTCAGATTATCGCCAATAGTTTTTCTTAAGTAGCAGAATATTGTAGTTTTCGTTGTCCAGATCATATTTCACAGCAAATCAACCATAGCTACTTTCTGGAACCAGGACAAATAGTTCTGATTTGATCCTGATATGTGGCTGATACAAAACACTCAACTCACCGTTACAGAGAATATCCCTAATACTATGCATTCTCCTTCTGGGTATCTATTCATTAATATATTCGATTTAATAGTTACAGTTTCACCAAAATTCAATTGACATAAAATATATTTGTCATCATCCGCTAAAATGATTTCGTAAAGAAGTAATGACGCCAGAAATAACTTAAACCTGAACTTATCCTTTCTAAACACGGGCCATTTTAAAATGTGCAACTCAGACTATAAATATATAGTCACATATTTAAGATTTTTAAATATTTTTAAAAATTAAATTATAAAAAATTTAAAATTATATTTTTTTAAATAAAAAAAATAATTTTTTAAACTTTAAATATATATATAATATATACGCATTTAAAGCAATATATATATATATATATATATATATATATATATATATATATTATATATATATATATATATATATATATATATATATATATATGAATGACATTCATAGCATCCTTGCGCTGTTTAAATATGTATTAACCATCTTCCGCATAATAGACATATATATGTTATCAAATACATGTAATACATTATGATGTATCAGCCTATAATACAATCCTTACTCTACTTATCAATCCGAGCCCTATATCGACCGCTGATATCTATTAGAGTGACGTCCAATATATGTGAACATACATGATATATATAGGACCATCCCAACAGAGTGCCTATAGACCTTGAGTGGTAGTCATTGTTGATTAAACCATCAGCAGTGGATATAGAATTGGATTACTTCATTGTCCAGAGTACGATAAATCATATGAAAATGAAGTGTACAAACCCCCTATATATCTCCTGATATACTAGGCACTGTTCTGCCAACCTGTTCCATCACTAACCAGGTCCTCATCAGGGAGGCGTATCAGACTCAGATCGTCCGCTTATGGCGAGGGTAAAATGATGGATTAGTCATTTCAGCAAAAGGTCAAGGCCAAGAAATAAATATTGTAGCAGACAACAAAGATTTGTGTTCCTCAACACTTATGTCAATAATGATATAACTTAAAATTACCACGAATGGAGAAATAACACAGGACGTAAAATATTTATTAGTTGGATGTGTATATGATGTTTGGTATTTTATCGATTAGGCATGACTGAGACATGTTGTAAGCTTCGAACAAGCCCAATCTTTTACTTGATCTTATTTATAAATTATTATTGTTGATATGTTATTTGCTTGTCATATTAAAGATTTGGATTAGTTCAAATAAAAATGAAATGAACCACTGGATAGGATTCTGGTTTTATACCATATCATGGTATTCAAAAATAGGAACACCCAACGCCTGAAAATATTTCCCGGTCTCAGAATAATATAACGATGTTTACTCGTAGTAACAGTCACGTTAATACTTGTAGCGTATTTAAATATGGCAATAGGTCAGGTTATTATGCTGACATTAATTAAATTACTCATTACGACGGAGTGATGACGTATGGATCACTCTATTTTCAGATCATCATTTAAATTAATGCTCTTAAAGGTGATCACGAAACAAGCACAATATAATGAATAGTCAATAACAGTGCAGTCTGGTGAGACATAAATCATATTGAGTCATTAAAGGGAATAGATACAAATGACATTTCTGGTGGTAGGGACAACTGTGACATCTGTGAATCAACATTATCTAACTATATCGTTCATCAATTGTGGAAAAGAATTCAAATATATTTAAATTATTGGTAGGTTTCACGTTACAAAACTGCGTTGGTAGACTACAATAAGAGATAAACGAAATCTACAGTAACTCATCTAGCCCAAGGTATTAAACAATTAACAAGTATAGACATGGTATGTTCCAAAATATGTTATTGGTGATTTGATTTATTCCATATTTATCAATATTAGTTAGTATTATATTTATGTATTATGTAGTTCCATATATGGGTGGTATACATGTATTTGTTGTTTATTACTTCTATTCTAGCAGTGCATTAATTTGCCAAGTACATTGAATCTCACCTTAAGTCGTGACGTTAAAAATGCAGAGTATTACTTTATTAGAGCCTAGATAATTATTTAGAATGTACACTGTGAACATTTTTGTAGCAATTATGAATACCCTACGTAGGGGATTGTAAGTGTGAGTACTCATCAACGATGAGGATAAAGTAAATGTTGCGGCGTATGCCATTTCTCATGAGAAACAAATACGGAGTATCACCTCAGATTTCTCATTATATAAAATGTTTTCAAGATCCAAGTTCAAGCACAGCTTTTCCATACTCAGCCCTATTTATTCTAGTTCATTAATTCGTCCAAATGATCAATATAATAATTATTATTGTTAATGTTATTTATTATTATTATTATGTTTGTTCTTATTTTTGTTGTTCTCTGTTATAGCTGCGTTATATATGTACTAATATATAAAAATGTTTTCTATTTAGGTAGTAGTCGTTTGATCATAATTCTGTAAGAATTATAAACATCACGAAAACCTGAGCCCACGCCTTTATTATATGTAACATAAAACACACACACACACACGCGCGCACACACACACACACACACACAGAGAGAGAGAGAGACACACACACACACACACACACACACAGAGAGAGAACACACACACACACACACACATATATATATATATATATATATATATATATATATATATAACTTATTTGAATTAGCGTCGAAGAAATTTCGATATCTAGTACACTAATCGATTATTATTCGTGTTAATTGTAAAGTAGCTACACGCACAATGGCATACAGATATTTTAGAACCTTGTTGATAAACAATTTAAAGTATCCTTTTAACCATCTTATATCATCTTATACTATATTATACCATTACAGTACAAATACTTCTTTAACTTGGTATACGTTACTCTATTACTCTTTATATCTCTTATATCGATTTTGATGTTTAAGCCTGAGAAGCACTAAACGTTATTTGTTTTTCAATAAGAATACAGCCACTTAAGTTGATGCTTTGCTAAATTTGTGGCCCAGTTGGTTAGGGCTAATTGTGAAATATTCGTATATAAGGAGAAGTCATACATAGGTCCTTTTTATGTCCTCTAGTCTTTGGCATGTTACATATCTTTCAGAATTATCCATGAAACGGCAGTTTATACATTTCGGTACTAATTTATTTTATCAAATAATGAATACCTGGGAAGGTGAACCGCTAAATCCCTATTTATATACCGACTATTATAAGATACTATATCCCTCAAATACGATAGTATCGAAAGATGGTTTACAAATATATAATATGTCCAGAAATTGTTCTCACAATTATAAAAATAAATTCCAGAACATCAATGAATGTTAGGAGGCTAATCAAACATTATGAATGTAGATAAAACACATTATAGCATATTTGTATTCATATTAATTAATTGCGAGTGATGTTTTTCCCAAGTGGCCGATCACTAGAGATAGACCATCACATTTCCTAGTTTTCTCTCCTATCTTGTCCTCAAAGATGTTTCGTTCGAGGAAATTTTATGTTTTCACTTATTGAATGCTGCTTGATGGATTTATACTCCTGGAGTCGTTTGTTACTCCGGCAGGCATCTCCATGGGTATTAAGCTGCGGACAGAGTTTTTTCCCATATTATGAGTAATTAGATTACACTGATATAGGAAATTTGTCAAAATGTATAGCTTTTATAATCCCGACGTGTCATTCGCAGTATCGGAGATCTGCCTGAAATCCGCTGTTCTCGACCATGGGTCAAATAGATCAAGTGGATAGGCGCTTTAATTTAGATCCCACCACACCTAACTGCATATACTTAGGGACGCTAAATTAAGCGTGAATGAACGTTCCCTTAGTGATGAACGGAAACGTATGAGGGTTAGCTGTTAGGTTCGAGTAAATCATAGTATTTACTCAGGTTTGAGACGATATTTCGTTCTAGTCCAGTAATAATCCATTGTGTGGTATTGCTACTTTGTTTATATTTTAGTTAAATCGCTTCAATGAGTCCATACTGAGTTAGTGTACGTTCTCTTTGTTATGGACAAACTGTAATGTTTGTTAACACGCTGAGGCTATATATAGGGCTTGAATTTTCACTTAGGTTAGAGAAGAACTTCGACGCCAGATCAGTCGGACGTGTATTGATACATGGTTCATATAGGTAGGATTTATTCAGTTATTCGAACCCAGAATAAAGCCGAGGTCAGCATCTGAGGTGTCGAAATGCTTTATATACAGGTTTCTTTTGGACCACAGAAAATTACTGTTGAATGTAAACTGTGGTGTCAAAACAGTTTGATATGTATGTAGCAAGTCACCATTGAACCACACGCACTTGTTGTTTGTTGCCAGCTGTGGTATCAAATGGTATGTTTTTACGTGCTTCCGCTTTTTGTACGTAGCCTGCATGTAGCCGCTTTCCTGTGGGCGTGACATATTTGTCGCGTACGAAAAGCGAATTAGCTGGTTCCCACAGGCTGATGAGTCGACCAGACACATGCTTAGGTATACGCACACATTTATCAATATGTGGAGGTATAGAACATTTTATTTTTAGATTAATGTATGTATAGTTGTATTTAGATTTATGGAGGTAGGTTTCGAAGGATGTTTAGATATGTTGATGCTCTGTGCCTGTTGCCTCTTACTATGTACCCTAAAACACACACACACACACACAAGCACACACACACACACACAGACAAACACACACACACACACACACACAATATATATATATATATATATATATATATATATATATATATATATATAAACATCACACATACGCAAACCAACACATCAAGAGAGAGAAATAGGGGGTTATCTTATACTTAGACCTCTCGTGCTTTAAAGAAAGATATTCCTTCCCCCCAAATGTTTAGTGCCACCATACGTTATAGTGTATCTATGTATTAGAATGCCATTTACTGATTTCTGTAATCTAACAATAGTAATTTATTTGAAATTCAACAAAACTACTTGGAAATAATGTGAGAACATCTCATGCAATAAATGCTTGAATATAGAACTCAAAATATAATATTTAGTATGGTAACCAAGCGATCAGATAGCACACCTAACTCGTCGAGGCATAGAGCTGAACAGCTTGTGCAGATAATCTGGCGTGATATCTCCATATGCTCTAAACAGGCACTGTATCAGTTCTAATTTTGTTGAAGGGCGAACTCTCACGACCCTATTCTGCAACATACCCCAGATATTCTAAATCACGTTCAGGTCAGGTGACTGAGCTGGCCATTGGATCGCATGGGCATCAAATTTATCTATCCATTTTGCCTATCCTGTCAATCCACACGCAATTAAATGTTCCCAAGAACAGGATTCATTGTGCTGCACAACACGTGTCAGCATTCTTTCTTCCTGGAGTGTGGCCTTCTTTGTCTTTGGGTGTCCAGTTCTAGTCTTTCTGGCACAACTGCCAGTCTGTATAAACCGTGATCCTGTTATACATTACTCCACCCGACTGCATGTTGATCATCGTACATATCTGCTCTGACACCAGGTCTCTGCCATACTCCATCATAAATTAGTACGGATTTTTTAAAGTTATTAGAGTCAGTCAGTCATATGTACAAATCACATTCAAATTAAGATTTTTTTCGTTTTAATGAAGCTTTTGCCGTTTTCTGTCGAGTTTTTTCATGGTGATACTGGTAAAAAGGTAAGATGGGACAATAATATTGGTAGGGATCTGTATATGAATCACCATTTAGGGTCATACTATTCTGGTAATAATTACATTTTCTTGTAGTGATTACAGCATATTTTAGAGTTACGTAGTATTTAACCTAAATAAGTATTATTTAGTCTGTTCAAATCATGGATTTTATTGAAACTGTATGAGCATTTTAGTCGCAATCAGCGAAAGCCCTTTGATGTCATCCAGCTTCAGCAGGTATTCGCACAATGCATCTACATGCTGAAAGCCAGTGATATTGTCAGGTCCAATTAGGTCCTGAAAAAATAATCAGTGCAGGCCAGGAAATGTTGTTCTCTTGGAGAAACTAATTTTCAGAATAGCCTTAATTTACAATGATTACAAAAGAGAAGTGACTAGTGACATCCTGGTGTTTTGGTGCCCGAGTACCGCTCATCCAGAGCGGATCAGACACCATGAGGCTACCAATGGTATGGTCGGGTGTGTTTTCCTGGGACCTGTCCTCAAATCTTTCATCAGTAGCCCCGACATCATCGATATCGGGAGCCTCGCTGTCTGGCATCATACCCTGAAGGGTTTGGCCTGTTTGTTTTAACAGATACTCAACCCCAATCAGTTGGCCTGGAAATGAAATATAACAAGAAAGTCATAAAACAAAATCGTACTGTGATAAATTCATCCATCATAATACTTAATATCTTCACAGTATTACATTTCCACACTTTAAAATATACCTGTGTACTCGCTCAGGGGTTTAAATTCGGGAACCAATTTGCACTCAACCTCTTCTGGCTCAAATCATTTAGAACTTAGACCAAACTGCCACGGTAAGGCCATAGACCAGATGATGCGCCCGTAACTTCACTGGCTGCCCTGTCCTGGTTCCATCGGGCTAGGTCTTCAAGCAAATATACCTGGAAATTTACAGCACCATCCTGAGTCCCTGTTGAACATTTTTATATTAGACCATGTTTATGACATCAAAAAAGCCTGTCTCAAGTGCATAGATTTATGCTTGATGTTTTGATGGGTGATGCACCTAATAAAAATCAAGGATGCACTCCATTATATGGTGTGTGGCTGATAAGCATGTTTAAGACCGACTCGTTGCGTGCATCAGAAAGTGAATTTTTATTTATTCCTACAATCAGAAGAAAATCACATGATGGCACAACATTATTCAAAGGTTCCAACCCAGTAGCTCGTTTAGTCTGTGCACAAATCTCTATTTGCATGTACATACATAGTATGCTGCTCTGCTATGTTTGAATACATGAAGCAAAAGGTCTGCCAAAAATAAGGTAGTGTGTATACACGAATGAAAGATATTTACCTATATGATTGTAGCAGTCTCGCCCTCCAGAATCGGTCAAATAAAGGTATGTGACCAAAATACTTCAATGCTGTAACATATGTTAATGTAATATAAGTCTATAAGCCTATAATAGAAAAATGAAATGTTATCAGGTATTCAAGTATATGCTGCATATTACATTAAAATTACCTGTACTGAAGTTTACCTAATTAGCTCGAGGTTCACCGAGATAATAAAGAAAATAATTAAAAAGCATTACCTTATGAACTTAATCGAATCGTCTCTGCAACACATTATAATATATTATGCATGATGCTAAATCAATATTCATTTAAATGGCATTCATATAGAGATCATGCATTTCAGCTGAACAACTGAAAAAGTGCACTGAAAAATATGATTATTTAATATACATATATATAATCTACAAGTAATCTCCAGTATTCAACAGTACAACCTGGAAGCAGTGAAAACCCTAAAGGACTAGTAAAACAAATTAATTCTACAGCTAAATGAACTTCATGTTATTACTACATCTCCCTGTACCCATGAAAAACACCTAATCCAGCACTATAAATACACAGTGTTATATGCCATCTAAAATTACTACTTTTCAGAAATGGCCACAGATGGATTTTAATGATAAAATGACCGAAGCGGTTCAGCCGTATTATCTCATTGACTGCTGTAGTTAATCCAAACCCATGTACTCCCCCCAACCGTGGTTCGAAATCCTTCACTGTTTTGACTACTCAAAATGCACATGAATTAAAAAGCTCCTCACACACGGAACCACATATTTAGGTGTGCCATCTTTCTACCATGACAGGATACAATTAGACCTTGACCCGATTACTTCGGCTACTCGTGTAAATAAGAATAATGTTATGCATGTAAAGATATTAATAATAATTGTTTAAAATTCCATTTCACGGTCATACATTTGAAAATATTATGAATATATGCTACACACCTTAACGGCATACGAGTAACAATTGTTTACAGGTTTAAGTTTCTCTCTTTTAGAAACCACATTCAGTATGCGAAACTGGGCTCAAGTTAACCGACCTCAGCGGCTGGCTTTTCACAAATGTCACCAACAATGTACTATCAACCAATAAATCCATTTGGAGTTCCCACATGTGCGTGCGTTAAACGTCACTTTTTAATCTTGTTCACGGGCTAAACAAATGCACATGGCATTATCAGAAGGCCATCGGTGAATATATTTAGGTAACTTTAACAGTATTTTAAACTTTTGATAATTATTTAATTTATGCGTATTTTATAAATTAATAATTGTAGACAGCTAGATCTAGAAAGATGTTTTTATGGAAATATTTTGAAGAAACAAATTGGACTTGGAAATATATGTGGGTCTAATAAACAACTTGATGCTAGGTGAAGTGCTGCCCAAATTTCTGAAATCTGATTTAGCAAATGAATTGTAGCTCTAGTAATACTAGTAGACTAGTAGTAAGCTTAATAGTACCACTACAATGCTGCTGACTGTTATCACCAACTCTGTGGTATGATCTACATCGTATAAGGTATCTGTCTTTTAATAATTGGGATACTACCTTAATTAAACGACTGCTAATTGCTGGTCTAATTATTTGTTTGATAAAACATCTAGTTGATGACATACGAATGATAGGATGGTTCGAATTTGCGCCTTTGAACAGTGCATACACTCTCTTTGGATGGAGCCGATTAACTTGTTTAAAGCATCTAGGTGTAAGAGGATTGATGATGCATGCTAGTCTCCACCTCCATTCACACGTCATACATCCCAAACTGAAAAGAGGAATCTGGCAGTTTAAGCGGGCCACGGCTATTTATTGTAAAGGAACAAATGGAAAATACTTGCTATCATCTGCAGATGACAGAATTTGTTCATCCACTTGATTGATGGTAAGCCAACGTGGCACATCTATACCCAACTCAAAATCTTGTTGTAGACATTGCTCCAAACACAACACTGATCCATCGAAACTTGTGGAAGATTTATATCCAGTGTCTGGCAAAGACCAGCAACCACAACATAAGGACTATAGCTGCAATTGTTCTCTAGCTGGTCAATGTGTTGGTTGCAGTTCTCAACAAGCAAAGCTGAACAACTTACAGAATGAATATAATGAATTTAAGGAAGTTCAAGACACCGAATTTGACCAACAAGAAACAAACCAACCTTATAAGGATATTTCTGGCCAGTGATAAGAAACAATCTCGTTGCATACAAGGCACAGATAATGCGATAATGGGACGGATGTCGTATAGTCCGTAAGCAGGGCTGGGGTTGATTTAATCAAATTGATTAAATCATCTATTACATCATTGATTTAATCAACATAAAAAATCTAGAGTTTTTCAGATCATACTTGATTTAACTCTATGTATTTTTAAATAAAGTTTAACTTTGTGCATAAAAGCTTTGCTTTAATTCTTTAAAATGCTATCAATGAAATGTTCAGCCTATTGGGTATATTATGATATTCCACATATTTAATTATTTCCATAATTACTTATTATTTATAATACTAAATTTCACAAACAGAGAAGATATTCTTCTGTTTTATAACTTGATGACTTCTCTGGGCTGAGTCGCACGAACACAGTTGATGCCAATGAGTAGTCCTATCCTTAATGTGTCATTATAGGAACATAGACTGCCTGATAGATTCCTTAGATGTGTCCACTTTGTGATGGTGTCTGGTCTTGGTATCTGTGATTCCTTGGCTGGAATATTGTGTTTGGAATATCAACCTGGAAGGGGTATCCCTATCGATTCTTTAGTTCCCATGACCATTAAGCCGGATGCCTTCCTACATTGGATAAGTTCCTCCCCATGTACTGTTGACAGTTTCACCTCAACAGGATAGTTAGCTACATTCAAGATTTGTAGCACATGATTAGTGACAAATCAAGCATCAGACTGTTCATCAATTATTGGATACATAGACATGGTATCATCAGGATTTTAAACATGATATACAGTGACAGGTACAATCAGACTTAAAACATTCCGACATACATGAATTGTCATTATCATGACAATTCAAACAATAGGAATGAATAGTAGCTTCACATGAGTTCCTAGAATTGTGACGTTTAGCTGCATCAGAATTGCTGACTTCAGTTATCATCATGGAGTAGAGTAGGGTGACGGTTACCACACGTGTCACATATCATCTTGTTGTGGCACTGCATCTTTCTGTGTCCAAACGTGAGACAACCAAAACATAGTGTATGGGACATCACTGTAGACTCTTTGTCCTTTAAAGTCATGCGTTTGAAGTTAGGACAGTTTTCCAGATTGTGCAGCTCCTTACACAACACACACTTTGAGAGTATTTGCTTGGGGATCTCATTTGTGCCAGACGAGAAACTACGAACGCTTGTTGTCCTCTTGTTGGCATATTTCTGTTTGTCGACATATGTCAGTTGAGATGTACAGTCATCTAACTTGTTTTTTACAATGCTATTGTGTTGGCGTATCTCAGGTATTAGGTGATCTAAAAATTCCACAAATGATGGGAAAGGTCCCTTTTCTTTGTACATACGTGTGTCAACCAAGCGATTCCACCGGTTCACAATATCATTTGGTAACTTCTCAAGAAGCTTCCTGGTTTTTTTATGTTATCCAAAGATAAACAGCCTATGGATGCTATCACCGACTTGCAACTCTTTACCAATGACTTGTGAGATTAACTGGATCCCATTTCGAGTTCCCTAAATGCTTCTTATTTAACGTTAGATGCTATTATGCTCGTCTACAAACGGTTTGCATCCAGGCTTTGTTTTAGCTTCAATTGGTCAGCTTCAAGTTCTTGTTTTTTCTTCAACATTTCCATTTCTGCAGCTAAATCTGCTCTTTTGGTTATTTTAGATAGTCGCATTTCACTAAGTGTGCTTGAAATTTAGCTTTTTGATTTTCTCGAAGTTTGTGAGACACTTACATGGACTTCGTTTGTGTGTTGTGTTGACAAGAAAAAGTTTTCCATGTGTTTCTTAAAAGCTTTTAAACCTTCTAATCTGGCTTTGTTCACCCGAAGAGCATCATCATCTAATATATCTACATTCTGTTCATATTTATCTATGTATTCTTGGATTTTTGTCAGCCATATAGAATAAGCCTCACATATATTTTCAACTGTCTGTGATGTTATGACGGATACCAAATATGTTGTTAAAGCTCTGCAAGTCTTTGTTACTAGCCTTTCATGAACGTTGATCAAGCTGAAACTGTGGTCATAGATATTGGACAGAAGCTTTTGATTCGGAAGGGAATATGAACACGAAATACATTCATCTGCGTTCGGAGAAGCACAACAGAGAAATGGAAGGAACCTTGTACCGATTTTATGCTGAAATACCATATTTAACAAAGAACTATGTAGCACAAGTTAAGTCAAATACGATCCAGAAGGGATCACCCCGGAAGAGAACAAAACTGATGAGGGGTTATCTAAACAAAAATAATAACACGCTTGTTGGAAAAAATGCAGATACCAGAGATTACCGGAAATGCGATCCTTTCGACAGTGAAGAAGGTCTAGCACAAAGATTGGGCAACAGATGTCACTGTGGTTGGTAAGCGTACTAAACATATGGCTAAGCACGTTTAATGAACAATACGAGATTACATCCGATGAACAATTGTATGTTGTAGATGTATGTCACACCCCGAACGGGCCGAAGCACAAGATAATAAATCCTGACGTTTATACAGCGTAAATAAAAGGAGCAGAAGTAGTCATGAAAATTGACAGAGGATGTTCAGTTTCGACGAGTTCAGAGATCAAGCGAACAAATATAAATGAATATAATATAAATAACGGTGGAAAATGACAGATTGCCAACTGATGGTGATATCACCTCATCCGATAGTGAAACTGAACAAAATAATGTGGCTTCCGATGAAAACATAGTGTCAGGGAGTGAGAATGATGACGATTGAACATTTATTGCTGGTGTGTCCCATGATTTGAAAATATATTTTATGCAACGAGCTTTGCAATATATTATATATTCATTAGCAATGGAATGACTTTATTTGTCAACTGTCAACTGTCAAATATGTGAGAGATTAATGCAAGCCATACAGGCGTGATTCTACTGTGGATTGATTTAGACGTGATTATATAGATTATATACACTTAACAGGTTATTATGAGTTCATCTGTAACCCGTGATTAACAATAAAAGTTAGTGAAATGACATTCGCAGTATTTTATTATTTTGAAGCGTTACTGTTATTTATTGCTAAATGTGTGGAGATCTATGTCTATGATAATACTGGAGATGAGTTAACACGTGTGCAACTATCACAGGCTATGCGCATCGTGCGGACTGAATAACCAATCTATTCTGATAAGAAAATGTCTATTGACAATTATTGTTTAGTAGAGTAGTTGTAACAATAGCTCACTTCATTTGTGATAATCATCAAATTAGTTCTTGTCATTATACTTCTAGCCAAGCTGAGTGTTCCTGCTGTTATTTAGGTTTGGCTTTGTTGCGGTTACATCGTATTTTAACTTTGAATAACGGTCTTTATTTCAAAATATGTCAATTTGTTTATGTTAAATGCTACATAATGGAACGATTAAATAACACCAGGTTAACTCACATATAGCATATTGAAGGCCTAAAGCCCATGAGCGGTTATCTACTTATCCTGAAAGTCAAAATATGGTAGAAAATGTGATTTTCGCTGGTTTCAATGACAGCCATTTTGAATTCCGAATTAATAGTGATTTGTCAGTGTCATCTTTGTATTCCTCATCTTCAAAAATATGGGTGTAGACCCCAACATTTAGTGTCTATCTATATTAGAAGTCGAGTTATAGGCGAATACGTAATTTCGCTAATTTCGGTATATTTCGCCGACAAACACGTTTGTATCATTTACTTGTGCCTCAGTAAATATTGTTTCAAATTCCCCATCAGAAGTATTTTCCAAATTTTACAAAACATAGCTACTCTTCCCCGACTATTGGCTTTCGATTGCTGGTAATTAACTGATATCCAGCTATGCTATACATGCTATAAGTATGTAATATTATTAGTGTTGTATATTCGCTGAAATGGTATCATGTACCTATGAATTATAATTAACAGAATAACCATATTTAGGGAGGATGTGAAGTCGAGCTGGAGCTGATGAGCTATAATACAACTTGGCAGGAGAGTTTAAGTTGGTAAGTGCCATGACGTGTGTTTGAAAACATGGCCGATTCGTGGATGAAAGTTTTAGGACTGAAACATAACTTGATGGTTTTATTTGGCAGTTCCGTATAAACAAATTCGCTGTAAATCAGTTAATATTCCGTCTTGTCATACATCACACAGTATTCACGACAAATTTAACCCAGTCCAAGTTATCCAAGGAGTGAATTGATGTAGGTTTCAGATCTTGTGCAGCAACAGCTAGCAAAGTTGTATCTGTATTACACAGAACTATCAGATTTTAATTTATCTATGGATACTGTTAAGGGCGCCTTCGTGGTCTAGTTGGTAGTGCGTTGGACCACAGATCACTACCACCTGAATTCGAATATCGGCGTTGGCATATCTGAAGGGTGTTCCATCTTTGACCGTGCTTCATTACCTTAGGAGGTCGCTTATCTCAATTAGCCTACCATGTGCACAACAGTCGCCGTAAAACATTAATCAATCAACAAATGAATTGTGGATACTTTGGGAAGAGTGTACTTTGATACGAAACATTTCCCTAATTATTCTGGGAGCCGATGCACAATAGTAGTTGATCACTGACGTTCTTCTGGCTGTAGCTTGCGACTACTCAGCTATGTGTACGATGACCAAAGAATTTAGAGACCGACACTTGATCTATATAGGACTTGCTATGACGTTTGGAGCATATATGTCTAACATGTTGTTTTGATATAGATTGAGCCACAAACATGTCATTTTGCACGATGAAATCATAGAGAAGAAGGCTGTGGGCATTAAACGGGTGTTTTCTGTGCCAATTGTTCCCTAGCAATGAGTGTGTAGAAAGAGATGCATTGATATCCCGTACCACCATTACTGCTGACTGGTCACAGCTATCGATATAAGCTTGTAATATATCGAATACCTCACTATATCATTGTGTTTGGTCAGCTTTTGCATTAAAATAAAGTACATACACCACGAACACTACGTATATGTTCACCAGTACTTTGTATTTTCATGCCAATACTTCTATTACATTCAACGTTGATTGAACTGAATGCCAATTCAGATCTCCGCCCATAGATAAAGTCACATTAAAGCCTTCCATCTATCACTTGTTCCGGTTCCATGCTAGATCTAAAATTACACCAGTACTCATCCTTGTCAATGTGAATATTTTCCAATATTTTATGTCAATATTTTATTTCATCCAATCCTCACACACAAATAAAATGTCCTATGTTTCATGTTAAGAATCATGTCACTAGATCCTTTAAAACCACACAAGTAAAAATTAAATACGTTCACTTTTGTGTTGATTACTAGAAAGGACTATTTGGTTGGTTTGTTGTTCGCCTTCAGACTGCGGAGGGCACGAACAATATGTATGCAAAGATTGTTAGGTCATCTCCTGAATCTCCAGTCAGCTCTATCAGCCTGCATCTTGACTGATCTATGGATCTATCAAATCCTTCGAGTGTTCTAAAATGTGCTTCTTAGATGAGGAAGTTAGCTTGTTGAAGGTCTTGCCGGCAGCTGCTTCTATACTTCGTGTTTTGCCAATTGATGGAGCTTTCTCTGACTGTTGTGCACTGTTGTCCAGGAGTTCTGCCACCAGGAGATGTGATTCATCTCGAGATTCTGCATCAACTGTAATATAAGTATATCCCAGGACTCCGTCCAACTACAACAGCATAATATTGTTTTTATTTCCACTTCATCTATGGCAATCCACCCAGACTCGAATGTTTGAATGTCATGGGACATTCGAGCCACCATACACTTCTGTCGAGCAGTGTATTTAATCCCTCTTATTGTTGTTAAAGATCACGGGAAAAGGCTTCCCAAATTAGTCAAAATGTCAGTGTTATTTACTAAGATCAATTTCAATCAGAGATATATTTTGTTCCTAGAAATAAAGTTATGTGGTTTTAAAACTAGCACCTCACATGGAAAAATATGCCACAGCTTTAATCGAGAATCTTCGGATTGGGATGTCATCTTTGACAAACATAGACGCCAAACACTCGCCGTAGCCTTTTTTGCCCTGTGTTTCCCGAAAAACAAGACTCGTTTGCGTAATTGGCTGCGAAACATGAACAGAGTGGAGTGGAAGCCAACTAGTCAAATCGCTGATTCGTTTAGGTTTAGCATCAAGCTGTTCGTCAAATATGGTTGGAATGGCATTTTCTGTGAGCATGACACTATTCGTGTCATAACATACACACGTTCCTCGGGGTTTATTAATTATTATTATTATTATTACTATTATAATTAAATTGAAACAAGCAGTTCGTCATACGGACGTCGGAACTATGTTTTATTGCATATGATCGATGAATTGTTTATTTATTTATTGCTTTATATTCGTTTTTCAACGGATATAGACCAAAATAATGCCACAAAATAATATGATAACTGAACATTACATTGCCACGACTTTCATTTAAGCCTTAATAGGCAAGGCCGTAATTATGGTTAAAAACAGGTACACACCAAATCTAACGGCGGCACAGGTGGCTGCTCTGAGTCCACGTCTGCACTTTCTGCAGCTCATTCTTCACCTTTGATACTCTATGTGACCGTTCAAAGTTCAAAGTTGTAGGGCTTGATAGCCATGAAAAAGTCAAAACTTGCGTCGGAATCTGATATTTTGTCTATCAACTGGTAATCAAAGCTATGGCACTACGTGATTTTTGTCAAAGATGACGTCACACGGTGTTCCCCAGCGAACGTTGTACACACTATAAATGGTTCGTGAAAGTTTCGGAAATTAAGGATTTAGGGAACATTTGAATGGAAATATGACAGCTTGTGGTTAGAATTGTAGTGCATCTGATAGGGAATAAAATAATTGCTTGCTAAGTTATATTTACTTCGAAATATGAAATGTCTTTTCAGGTCACGTTTAATAAAGTAATTTATCTTGCTAACGTCTAACACTTCTTTAAAAATACCAATTATTATATATATATATATATATATATATATATATATCCTGGGATCGTTTCACTAAGATAAGGACCTCCTTAATTAAAGATGTCCTAATCTTAAAGTCGTCCTTAATTTTCTAGGACAAATTCCTAAAACCGTTTCTCTAAAAATGTCCCAAGATTAAGGATCATTTTTTTCATCCCTAAACTTGTCCTTATCTTGAGACATGATTTTAGGATAATTTATTTATTTATACACTAAATAGTAAAAACGGCCATCTTGTTTTACATATCGTTTGCAAGTGTTATTTACCAATTATGGCTGAAAATAAAAAATACATTTTGAGGAAGAGCTGGCAAATAATAGAGATAGCAAGGTTGTTATCAAATTAAGCAATAAACTATGCAACCGTTTAAAGAAACCTCGTAGAGCTGCCCTATTATCGTTCACTCGGCCAAATATATTACTTCTTTCATCGTCACTTAAAATCGAATATGTGAGAGGTGGGGAGGTTCGACCAGGCGGGGAGAATAAACCACAACATTAAAACCCTATTCTTTATTTATTACACTTAATAGTTTTAGATTGTAACATAATATATCACTGAATAATTGTTTTGTGTTTACTTTGAAATAATTTGCAACAATAAAATAATACACTATCAAAAAACAATTACCGACTGAAAGCGGAGGTATCAAAAATCGACCTTTCGCCACTAGGTTTCACCATTTCAAAAGTCTGTTTCGCGCCTTTCAGTTTGTGTTAGATTTTCACGGTGTTTGATCTTGATTAGCTTTCTGTGTGGTATCCTTTCGATGTAGAAATAAAATGTACCTTTTATGTAAGCTTAGGTCAATAAATTTAGAAATAACAAGGGAAAAAAGTGGTCGATTGGCGCTCTTTGCAGACTATAATGTCTGTGTCACTATCCTAAATGGGTCGTCAGATAAAGATCATATGAAATATTTCTAATTTACTTAAACCATTGACCTAAAAGAAAACTAGACCGAATACGGCCGCCGATTTGATGGCAAACAGGTCCCAACTTCCGGTCGAGGAAATAGGAACGCAAACTGGAAAAATCAGGTTTATAAACGTGGTGTATTATTGTTGTATCGATGGTTGCATAAGCCGTGGGCGTGGAAGTAATACAAACGGGATGTCTTTTCATCCGTAAGTATAAGGAACACATTTAAAATAGCTGTTAAAACGAGTTTTTTTACGGGAAATTAAGCTTAACTGTTATTATATTTAGCCTGTACGACAATCCCCGGCCTTTCTGGCGTTTGATCCTAATTAAACTAAATCTATGGACTTGCATAAAACGATATTTACATATTTCATGGCATATAATAGGAGCGGAATAATACATATTGTCTGCACAAACAAAATTATAATGCACACATCACAATAAATATTCGAATCTCGGCGTGGGCATATCTGAAGGGTGTTTCAACTTTGACTTCGCTTCATAACCTTTGGAAGTCGCTCGGCCCATTTAGCCTACCACGTGCACAAAAGAGGCCGTAAACAATCAATCATCATCATCATCGATAAACCATGTTAAATATTATAAATGATGTTATAGATATGTAATCAAAGTTTACGTCTTTTGTAAATGCATGAATTTATAAAGTATTATATATATGTGCTGATATGTGAATCATGAAAAGAAACAAAAAGTCCATACTGAAAGATTAAGAATAATAAGAAACAGCAAATTTTAGTTGAAAACGATGTCCACATAGCAAACAAAATTGGTCGATTATCCCCGCCACGTGTGGTCGATCCAACCCGCACTGTAGTCGAACCAGAGAGCTTAAACATAGAGAGGCGTTACTCTTGCCGCGCCATGTTGACCGGAGGTATTTCTCAGACAAATAAAAGCTCTTGTTGTTCACATGTGATTGTGCACATGTGTGTGCATGGTTGAAATTAATTGCCAATACTAGTACTATATGTTACATGATCACATACTCTTTTATTAATAAACACTTTAATTGTGCACACATGATATCGAGAAAAAAACGAAGCTCTGAAACTGTAAATAAAGAATTAAGTGATTTCACAGCCCAGTCACTTAATTCATAGCCTACAATTTGCGATCACTCGACAGCTGATCAGAAAATAATTGAACGTGATTTTAGGTTATTTCACAGCTTTGTGTGTGGAAGGCGTATTTTTGTAATGAAAACAATTAGTTATATATGAGTTAAATGCATACAAACATATTTTCATCATGTCAGTTTATTATAGTCCATACATTTTTATTTATTTGGATATATATATATATATATATATATATATATATATATATATATATATATATATATATATATATATATATATATATATATATATATAATATAACGCAACCATAATACACTTCATTACAAACCTCCCACCATATATTCATCATGTCCGTTTATCACATATTAACTATAAAAAAAATTATAAGTTCATTTAAAGTCTGTCTATACACCTCAATTATATAGAACAATATAGGTCTGCCTAGCTGAAGACAAAGAATATACATGGAATATTAACAATGTTTATGTTTGCGTTAACATGTTAGAGATAGAGAAATTAGTACATTCATACAATAAGCGGCATCAAATCTCTTGTTCATCTACAGTTACAATCAGTCATTTGTTATCAAATGGATAGAATAACCCAAATTGCTTCCAGCTCTAAATAACCACTACTACAAAAATATGACATTTACTCCAGATCAGTGAACTGTTTAGAGTTAGACAGAATATACCCAGAGATGTAATAGACTCCTGCATTGACTACTGTAACAGATAACTCAAAATCATCTATCACATCCAACACCAGTAAATCTGTATCCAAGAGATTGGCCTGTTTACATGGTATCTCATAATCATAGAACTTCACGGACTAAAACAGAACAATACCTTGAATCAAGTGCATACACAATGTGTAAACACATGTTTTCCCTTTTTTCAAGTTAGTTAAAGAATTTGATTTGATATACATTTAAGTTATGAAGAGAAGTATACCAATTAAAGCTGAACATTCAAGTACTAATTCAGGTGCTGATAATCCTTTTTTTTATATTAAGATATGAAATGGGCTGACAAAATTTCATGGGTTTGATGCCTTGTTTCTTATTTAATTAATTTTATAATACCAATTTTCACCATTAATCTTTATAAATATTAATTACCATCATAGCGGGCCCTGTCTCCTGTATAGGTCTCCTATCTATTAATACCTTCCTCTTTGATTTCAGAGGATAAATGCGGTGCATTTGGTACATCAAAAATAGTTGAAATAGCATTCTAGATAAGTTTATCTCTTGTCTGGTTCATGAATTCCGTTTCAGTAGAGTGCATATCATACACTCTACAATTAGTATTCAAGTAATTTAAATCTTTCCTCATCATATATCTGAACGACAACAATAATAACCCATCTTTTACTTCTATCAGTAGAAAAAAATAACAAAATGAATGTTTCTACCACTAGTTAAGGTATTTAATAATTAATTTCATAACATTTAAATTATAAATAGAAGTTCATATATATCTATAAGTACCAATTGCTTACGTTTAAAAATAAATATGGATGCAGGTGATCATGTAAATACTCAGCTACTTATAATTATTGTAATTAGGGAAAGATTATCTGATTATAGTAATGTAATTTTAGAAGTCCAATTATATTATTAACAATAACAAAGTCAAATATACCTCCCGCCATAACATCTTCAGTGGCTCCAGTACATGTAACTGTAAAAGCTGATGTATACCTTACATACCCATTTTGTGATTAATAGGTTGATATTGTTTAATAAAATTTAATAACATTTTGTCTGAAACAAATATAGATCTAGTCATGTCAAGTAAGGGCGTGTCTACTTCAAATTGTATCATATCAAATTGTTACACTAACTTTCCTTTCCTTTTGGAAATGTGTTATTTGGGCATACTTTTCCAGTTACTGCAGCCGAAAGCGGTGCAGAATGAACCAGTGCCATTAAGCGCCATGTTAATGAAGGCAGCTGTCCGTGACAATCTACCTCCGGTCGCTAGGGCCCTGGCTCTCCATGAATTCAAAATGGCGCCCCATGTTAAAACGCGAAGAAACATGTCCTGTTATAAATAGTCTTTGCATATACCCTTTAAAAGGTCAGGGAGTGCTGATTCTAATGAGTAAATGGTCAACGCAAATACCGCTGTTTGTCAGGGGGGGGGAGGTATCGCGACGACCACTGTGAGAACGCTTCCAAAATGGACTTATGTTCTTTGATAGGAAAATCGTTTACTGTTATTGCATTTATCAAATACACACAATCAAATAAACACGCATTCTCATTGAAAGTCAAGATTACAAAAATATAAACTATATTGATGTACCCAAATATAAATATGACAAAAAGTTGGACAAATAAACGCTAAAACCAACTGGTTTACCATCTGGACGCGCTTTATACCCGTATGTTGGGCTACCTACTTTGAAATTGTCCTATTAAATCCTATTAAATCCTGCCACTGCGCCCGATTCTTTTCGAGGAAATCGGTCCTATGGAAGTTTGTAATTAATATTATTATTATTAAATTGAAATACGCGGCTTGTCATACCGACGTAGGAACTATGCTTTACTTCGTAGGCCGAAAATACGGATAAGACATTGCGTGTTATGTCACGTGATCCTGTTATGTTGTTATGCCTTGGTTTTCAATGATCATTGGATGGTTTTTTTAAATATTTATATCTTTATATTAATTTCAATGGATATAATACAACAAAATAATGCAAAAAAATAAGATAATAACTCAACATTATAGATCATATTAGATGTCACGACCTTCATTTATGCCTTAATAGGCCGAAAATATGGTTCAAAAAGGTTCAGACCAAATCTAACTGTTGTTCTGGACCGGGTGTCGGGAGCACAGGGGACTGCTCTGGATCCACGTCTGCACTTGTTGCAGCTAATTCTTCACAATTGGTCATGTCTGTGACCTTTTTATGGAATGGTTCAAAGTTGTAGGGCTAGATATCCCTAAGAAGGTCAAACCTTTCGTCGGAATCTGACAGTTTGTCTGTTAACTGGTCCGGATACTTGTAAACAAAGCTATGGCACTATGTCATGTTTGTCAAAGATGACATCATACAATAATCCTTAGTTACTATAGTACACACTAGCAATGGCTCGTGAAAATTTCTGAAGGTTAGAAATGGTTAGAGATGTCTTGAGTGTGGTAGATTTAGTGCTTCTGATGGGGAGTAAAATAATTGTTTGCTGTGTTTTATTTACTTTGAAATATGAAATTTCTTTTCCCGTGAACTTTAAGATACCTTTCATGTCAAGTTTATTTTTCATATTTGTTTTTAAGATAGAAAAGTATATATAGTAATTAGATTGCATAGAAAAGTGAAGATTGCTATTTTACCTGTTGGTTGTCTTTCATTTTAGATATAAAAAAGAGGGCCATGGCTCTGTATCCTTTAGAGGCAAATCTGACAAGAGATCATCACGAGATGAAGATCGTGACCATTATTGGGGTGACCATAGTCAGGGACACCATCGAAGTAGGAGTGGCTACTCCAGTGGGCAGGAGAAGGGGAGCACTCCGTCGAATAAAAGTTGGCGGAGAACATTTGATGACAATGATGACAGACCGGACAGTCGAAATGCACAGAAACCAGGCTCAAGTTACAATTACAGGTATCAGGATGCTGACAGACATGCCTTAGAATCATCTTCATTTTATCAATTTAATAAGTCGGGCACTGACCGGAGAACGGACTACTCATCAAAGCCGACCCCTAAGCCACACTTCGGTGGTAGTTCAGATAATGGAAAATCCAGAAAGGGGGATCGACCAGGTAAGAGTCATTGTGGCAGTGCAATGCAGGATTCTAGTTCTAGTTTATCCGTTCAGGGCTCACTTCCCAATCCTGGAGCAGGCATCTTGGATATTTATCCAGATCAACCAGTAAAGCCACTTCCACAACCAGTTGCTTCTGAGCCTCCCATACATTGGGAATCATATGGCACTTCTGATGACAAAACACCAACGATGATGCAGACAATAAGTATGGTTTAATTAGCAGTCATCCAAAAGCTCGTGCCATGGAAGGCACTGATGAGGCCAAGATTCCAGATACAACATCCCATATGGCATCTCGGGGAAGGCCACATTTCTATCCACGAGGAAGGGGTTCCTCTAGAAGCGGCTTCGCACGACGTGGACCACCCAAGGGAACAACCACCATCATATTTTTATTTTTTTTATTTAAATTTTTCATTATTTTATTTATATAATTATAATGAATTATAGTATAGATCAGTTGCTTGCATTACGACCCTATGGTGATAATACCATTTGTTTAGTGATGCGCCCACGTAGTGGAAAACATCCAAAGCAGATTGGGTCTGATGCCAGTAATTTGATCACTGTGCCAATAACATCATATAATGGCACAGCTGTACAAAATGTAAGTATTGGTCTTATTAACTGTCAGTCGATCTGTAGTAAATCTGATGAAATATCTGATGTTGTTAAGGATATGGTAAAATCATTTATTTAATCCATTGAAACCCATGCTAAAATATATCCTACAAGTCAGCATGAATAACTAAGGCTTCGCCGTGTCATTAATCGGTCGGCTCAATTATTTGGATTATATCCTGATATATATTGTGTTAAATACAATCGTTCAGCTGAAATACTAGTCTTAGTCTCCGTGTAATATTAATTTATTTGCTGAAACATTTCCAGTATTTGTCTTTAGTGAAAAGTTGCCATCCCATGTTAACAGTGGGCATCATAGTTATTTCTAACCCGACACCGCAGTTGGTAAGCGATGCAACGCATTTCGCCTGGATCGGTCTATTATGGAAGGCACACTATCAAAAACATGGAAGGATACCCACATAACAAACATCCACAAGAAAGGGTACAAAATCTCCCGATCAAATTATAGACCACTGATCCTAACATCAGTTATTGGTCAATAATTAGAGACAAGCTAGTCGAGCATATGATATATAGCAATCTATCTGTGATATCCAACATGGCTTTATTCCAGGACGCTCATGTATGACCAGGCTACTCATCACACTTGAGCATTGGACTAAGTGACTGGATGTTGGAGACCCTATGGATGTCAATTGCCTAGATTTCAGAAAATCATTCGATACCCTATCTCATAGGAGATTGATTAAGAAACTTTAGGCAAATGGCATAAAATGCGGCCTTGTCAGCTGGATTGAGAACTTCCTCTGAAGCAGACGGCAACGTGTGGTGGTGAAGATATTTGAAGATGTTTGTAGATGACACCAAGCTCTTCCAGGGTATAAGTTCCCCTGAGGACTGTCTATAATTCCAGGATGACCTAAATCGATCAGTGGCATTGGTCTCAGAAATGGCAGATGAGATTTAATGAGACCAAATGCCAATTTTCTTTATGTAAGCTCAACAAACTCATCTTATGGGTAAATTAAGAGAAATACCTCAATGGAAGCAATAACAAAGGAGAAGGAGTTAGGTGTCACCATTTACCGGGATCTGAATTTCCATATGCATGTGTCCAAAGCGGTAAATAAAGCAACGAGAATACTTGGACATGTTAGGGCAATATTCATCTACACCGATGAGACGATACTCATCAGCCTATTCACCACTTTGGTAAGCCATCATTTGGAATATGGAAATGTGATCTGGTGTCTGAGGTTCCGACGTGACAAGCTAGAAGTCGAAAAACTCCAGAGGAGATCCACGAAGCTAATGCCAAACTTGGGAAGCCTGTAATATAGAGATAGGTTAGAAGCTCTGAGACTCCCATCTTTGTACTATAGTAGTAGACGAGGCGACATTCTTCAAGAATATAAAATCCCGAAGGATATTTAGACAGGGCGGAATCTAACCGATTATTCTCGCCCACTGACATGTCAAACACCAGAGGGCATAGCCTTGGCTAGTGAAGCGCCGCTCAAGATCAAGTTTGAGGCTAACAGAGAGTGACAAACGATTGAAACAGGTTATCAGCGCACGTAGTAGACCGCTATACATTAAATACATTTAAATCCCGATTAGACGAACATCGGATTAAGGGGCGTTTCAATCGGCCGTGATCCGTTAATTAAAAAAGTTCGTGCATAGAAAACAAGACTCGACCGGAGTGTTTAACAGGCTGTGATTTCACAACTTCATAGATCTGGTATCAAGGTATCAAGCATGGCTAAAAAGAACTATTTGTATGTCAACATTTCTGTTAGTTTGTTATCAATGTGTTAGAATTAATTAGAAGATAATATATTACTGAATAGGCTGTGGTGGTAGAGCAGTTGCCGACATGTCTGGGGCCCAATAATTCAAATCCTGGTGTTTATTTAGCTAAGCATGAAATATATTTTATCTTTTATTTCACTCCATTACCATTGTGTATGAACTTGCCAATTTAACCGTTTGATCTACACTTTGACATCTCATTGTTTTGACAGTCCATTAGTTTTGTAATCCAATCCGATCCAGCAGCCCAATATTCGGACATATGTTTAGCGATTTTGTTCATAAGAGTTCGACTTCAGGATTTAGGAATGCTTGACTAAAATGTGAAGTATCATTACGTCAAAGGCATGTCACAATCGGGCAATACTCATAACGTTGTTTTATTTCCTGTGTTTTACTTTACGTTCCTGTATTTTACAAACTTCCTGTGTGAGTTTGTTTTCATTTTTCTAATAAGTTGCTATCATGCTTCTAAAATCACTCGGCTTTGGATACGCAAAGGAAGATTAGGTTGCTCTATTGGTCGAAAGTACCCTTCAAGAGCATAATAACCCATTTAAGCAACTTTTGGTCTTTCAAGTGACGGTCCCAAAGCAATATCAAGACTAATTAATTGAAAAGCTAATCATCCAGGGATTTACAGTTTATGGCCATGATGCCGACGAACTCGTTTCACTAGTTCAATTAACGTCATGCAGGAGGGAGGATCTAACATCAGTCCAAAACGTACATGGGGTATATAAGCATAACTGCCTGCGTCATGTTAGAGGTAGGTAGTTGTCTTTGGAAACTGCCGTGCAGCGTATCAGTGAACAGTGGGGAGCTATTACAAACTACAGTATGAAGTTACCGAATGAACATAAAAATAAGTCTTGTGAAAATAATGAGCGTTACAAGAAGATAAAGCAATTTATTCAGAAACATGAACTTCATGTGCATCTCCTCAAAATAGCCATTTCTCGCTATCAACAAGGTGTTGAAATATTTGGACTGTTTTCATCCATTGGCATAGACATCTGATATGTCAGATAAGCCAATCAAATCAGTAGCGAAGAAAATGTCCACCATATTCCCTCGTGGAGATAACGTAAGCTCTCCTTATCTGAAAAGATTCCAAACACCTGCTATATTACCAGTGGTGGCACGGAAGATGCCATTTGTTTAGCGATGTGCTTACATAATGGAAAGCATCAAAAGCAGATGGGGTCTGACGCAAATAATTTGATCACTGTATCAGTAACATCATGAAATGGCACAGCTGTACAAAATATTAGTATTGGTCTTATAAATTGTCAGTCGATCTGAAATATCTGATGTTGTTAAGGATATGGATGTTGATGCTCTTGTCATTACAGAGACTTGGCTGACTGGTAATGTTTCGGACCAGATAATTATTGGTGATGTGACTACTGCTGGATATTCATTTCCATCATGCAGCTCGGATTTACAAGAAAGGTGGGTAGTCGGCATTCTTCTCCGTGATTCTTTGAAGTGTGAAACCCATTTGCGCTTTCAGGCAAATTGTTTTGAAAATTACCAACTGACTTTTGTATCTGGGGGATAAGTATTCGGATAGCTATTATCTACCGATTACACCCCACTAAGAAAAATGGCTTGAAAGTAGCAGGTGTCTTCAAGGAATTTTCGGGATTTGATGAATATCTTGCTACCAAAAGTGGCCATCTTTTGATTTTAGGTGATTTTAGTATACATTGTGATTGTCAGAGGAATGCAGACAACTGGCTGACATTCTTAGATCTGCCAATCTTAGGGTGTGTCTATGTCTTCCATGCAGTCTGATCATTTCCTTGTTAAAAGTAATGTATCTTTACTGAAACAATCTGGTTCGGCTAAAGTTATTTCATATAGAAGATATAAGTCAATTGACAAGGAGGCTTTTCTTGCTGATCTGCGAGTCTCTTCTCTGGTATTGGATCCACCTGATGATGTGAATCATCTAGTAGATCTCTATGATAGTACATTGAGAGACATTGTAGATGAACATGCACCTTTACGGACAAAGGAAATGCCAAACAGACCAATGCTTCCTTAGTATAATAAGAACATACAGGCTGCAAAGAGACACATATGGTATTGTGAGTGGTTGTGGATAAGGACCAGTTTGTGTGTTCATTTTGAAATGTTCAAGGTCAGTAAAATTCGATGGATATATATTTTCTATATGAAATAACTTTAGCTGAAACAGATTGTTTCTGCAAAGATACATTAATGTTAACAAGGACATGATCAGACAGCATGGAAGACACAGACACACCCGTAATCAAATTGTCATCATCACGGGAGATGACAAGATCTAAGATGTGACCATGTCTGTGTGTTCTTTCTTGGACATGCTGCCTCAGATTAGCAGATCTAAGAATGTCAGCCAGTTGCATGGTATCTGCATTCCTCTGGCAATCCCAATGTATATTGGAATCACCTAAGATCAACAGATGACCACTGTTGGTAGCAAGAGAGTCAACAAATCCCGAAACTTGCTTGAATAAATCTGCTGCTTTCAAGCCATTTATCTTAGTGGGGTATAATCGGTAGATAATAGCTATACGAAGACTTATCCCCCCAGATACAAAAGTCAGTTGGTAATTTTCAAAAGACTTAGCCTGAAAACGCAAATGGGTTTCATACTTGAAAGAATCACGGAGAAAAATGCCGACTCCCCCACCTTTCTTGTGAATCCGAGCTGCATGATGGAAATGACTATCCAGCTGGAGTCACATCACCAACAATTTTCTGGTCTGAAACATTACCAGTCAGACAAGTTTCTGTAATGACAAGAGCATCAAGATCCATATCCTTAACAACATCAGATATTTGATCAGATTTATTACAGATCGACTGACAGTTAATAAGACCAATACTTACATTTTGTGCAGCTGTGCCATTATATGGTGGCACAGTGATCAAATTACTTGCATCAGACCCAATCTGCTTTGGATGTTTCCCACTACGTAGGCGCATCGTTAAACAAATGGTATTACCACCATATGGTCGTAAGGCAAGCAACTGATCTCTAGTATAATTCTTTATAATTATATAAATAAAATAAGTGAAAAATAAAACATACAGAAGCAAAAACCGAGTTCTTATGGGGAACACTGGAGTGGTTGATAATATAGGGCCTCAAATGAGCAATTAAAAAGAAAATACAATAAATACAAAATAACTAAATATAATCAATTTATATTAATATAAATTAAATCTATATTACATAATATGAAAAATACACCATTTTCACTGGTGTAACTTATCTAATAGTTGAACTATCGGAGAAATATACCGGTTCCATTATATAGAGAGCCGGTCATACTTCCCGCCATCAAAGTAATGATTTATTTGAAAAACTACGTTAAATATCAACATCCTTAGAAGTACACATAGTAGCCTAGAATCAAATTGACCAACATGAAATAAATATGCAGTAAATTAATTCATATTTTAAATGTTTTCCCATATAATGTTATGATATTATTTTTTATTGTTAAGCTTATCTTATTTATCAAAAGTATGACAATGTTCGTACATAATATTAATTTAAAATCTCTAATACAGGTATAAGTATATACCGTAAAAGACAATGATAACCAAAATATGATTATACTTTCGTTTTGCATTTATTAATTTCGCTCTAAAACTCACCGATAGAGTTATAACAATAGGGTGGGCACCTCCGTGGTTTAGTGGTAGCGCGTTGGACAACATATCACTACCACCCGTGTTCGAATATCGGCGTGGACATATCTGATATGTGGGCATATTTGTTTCGAGTTATGTTACAACTTTTACTAGCGTAATATAACTTATGTTTAGGGTGCATTGGATTAGTTTGTTTTTGTCAAGTATGGTGGTAAGAAAATGAGAAACACATGGTTGAAATTAATCTTTTGTCATGAAAATAATTCTTAGATTCCTCTAGTATTAATATTGATTTTGTTTAATATTTTAAAGTAATTTCTTCGATTTCCCTACTAAGATTAGCGATTTTTTTAAATATTCTAAAGTACATTTTTAGTGCATTTGTAGCTGAATACAAAACATATTATAATATTTCAAAGCAAATGCAAATACATAAATTAGATTTTAGTTAATATATTTATTATGTTTTATTAATTATTCAAGCTGTAATAGTTAAAAATACAAAGTACAAAGACATATTAATGATTACCTGGATTATTGGCATTTGTGTCAATCCGTATATGAATTTGGAAACATAAATGTGTTTGCTTTCCATCAGTATAATGATAAAATATGTAATTTACGTGTGATGTCTTTCTATATCATCTTAGTTTTTTTAGGAGTAAAATTGCCGAATTTCAATTTATATTATCATGGTAACGTAGTTTAATTACTTCTATCTCTTCTTATATGGTATTTGATATTTTGTTCTTTATTATAATAGGCATGTGGCTCAATAATATGATAAAGAAGATGAGTAATACATATTTGAAATAAAGAATACCAATATAAGAATATATTGAAAATAAAATTGAAATAAACAAATGAATCAAATAATTTCTAATACAATATATCATTTATCCTTTAACCGTCAGTAATATTTTTAAATGCTTAAAATTAGATCTCGGAATATTATCATCATCTTGATAATACTTCAACAGAGATTTAGTATAATTCGTTATTTTATTATAATGTTAATTAATCAATAAATGGTTGACACTATTTGGTATTATTTATATTATGCAGTAATCTTACTCTGTAGAAGCTTTATATAATATAATGTAAAATAAGCATTTTCCAAAGATAGTTATTGCCAAATATCTCTGAAAGTAGAATGTGTTGCAAAATGTGCAACACTCATTATCATAATAACAAAACTAATCGAATAAACGAAGTATATTTTAATTATATGCATGGGTAGTGTATAATAGGAGAAAACTATAAGGTATTCTATATATCACATGGACTACAAACTGATAGGTTTGGTACAATATTCCATTATTACATAAGTAAGCTATCTATTAATGTGATATCCACAACAGTATTTGAATTGGTAATAAAAGTATCTGAATTATTAGGACACGATTTCACACGGACATTTAGTTAATTTCTTATCAAAATATTGACATTAATGCGGTGCTTCACTGGGGTGATTTAATAATAATATTAATAATAATAATAATAATAATAATAACAAACTTCTATAGCGCCAATATCTTGGACATTTTTCGAGCTCAACGGCGTACTTAATACAGGTGTTAGGTAAACTCATAGTCACGATACTATGCAAAATTAACCAAGAAAGTATCAGATGCAGTGGAAACTTAATAAACATAGGGGGGGATAAGGAAATCTGAAAGGTGAGTTTTTAAATGGTGACGGAAAGAAACTATACTATTTTATGAGTTAACATGTTATGGGAGAGAGTTTCAGGGAGTAGAGAAAGTAAGAGAGAAATAACGATTACTAGCATGTGTTTTAACCTTAGGAGCAGACAGCAAGTGAAAACCTGTAGAAGCAGCAGCGACATGTCAGAGAAACATGTTTTCTGAAGTTAAAACCGCTATCAAATGTAACACCAAGATTACGTACAGTCTGTGACGGTGTGATTCTATGAATACGAATGTGCGTAGGGAAGAAACGAGTAAGTTTGCTGCGTTTGCTGGATGTACCCATTGACTTATATTTAGGTTAATGGATGTACCTATAATTAACAAGATGTTAACAGAAATATAGGAATATGATCAAGTTCACAGAACTTACTAGGGGATGATAAAATAAGTTTTTCAACTTCAGAAACTGGGGCTGGTTTAAACACTTGCTAGGACGATGTACAACTGAAAAATTAATATTACAACTGGAAGCAAGAAATGGGAAAGAAGCATGAAGCTGGGTGAAATGTCTGGAAAAAGAATCGCTGAGTGAATTAGTCGAATAATGAGCGGGAAGAGAAGCAAAAGCCTTTTTTTAGAGAGTCCAATTTATACAGTTCCAGAGTTGACAAGGATTGTCAGAATATGATATGGACAAATGGTCATGTTCTGGAGTATTTGTCGAAATATAAGTTTCGCCATTCTGAATTTGGAAAGGTGAGTAATAAGCCCCATAATAGTAAATAATAATAGCTTATTTTAGAGATAAAAAAAGATGTTGACAATTGTGACTAGCGATTCGTTTAGTTAAGAATACTTTTAGAAATTGGAAGCTCTCAAAATAATATTAAAACTTCATCATACTGTTATTATATGTTGATTCATATTAATACATTTGCCAAATTTAACATGCACATTTTTGACTGACACAATAGCATTAAAGGTATAGTCCACCCTCAGAAAATATTTTCAGGACTAATATAGCTATACACATAAATATCATAAATAATGTCAAAATATGTGAACGATCACCAACATATTAAATAATCCAGTTCCAGGTGCTGATTAATCGACTTTTAATGAATTTGACCGCAAGCATGTAAACAAGTGTGAGCAAAATATTATTCCAGAATATAACGCAACGGCGTTGTTAAAATTACGTCACGAATGACATACAACCATATCAGTTTGAGCCAGAAGGAACCTGACAAGAGGAAGATGATTCAAAATGACTCAGATATTAACGCTCAAGAGAAACTATAATCCGTGTCAGTATAGAGATCGCCGATGTGACGTCAGAGCATTTCAGTTGGCTCCTTCCCGCCTTCGAATCTGGCTTCCGGTGCAGCCGTAATGGCGGCCCTCCAGTAATTTGGATTATTTCCCTGTATCTATGATATCAGGTATATTTCGTGATTATTATTGTGGAATTTGTGGTTACTGTTCTAAGCATTACATATTTAAGCATATTTTCTGAGAGTGGACTATCGCTTTAGAGAAGGATTCGCCGACATGTGAATCCGGTTATTTGATTAAATATTTGATGCAATGTTTTGACGACACATACGTCATACTTGGTTAGCATCAGTCAATGGGATAAACTTGCTACTCGTTTATTAACGAATCTATACAAGCGACTATTTCAAATTCTTTAATGGATCTGTTACCCGATGGTGTCCCAAATATGTGACAATCAGTTTATTTTGTAGACCATTACATAGGAATATATCTTCTCGTTCATGAAACTCCTTTAAGGCAACTGTTAATGTCCCCACTTATTATAACATAATTATACTCAGGTATGCGGATAATAATATAACCCACGTCATTTAATACCTCCTCATATGCATATATTCAAATAATTACTGGTTGCGTCATATGGAATATACATATTTATGAAGAGATAACCATCGTCATTGATAAAGCAACACAAAAATTCACCCGCTTACTGCCATAAACAATTGGAGCAAACACACAGTTAGATATATGACTATAACTGCGCAGCTTCCATAATGGCTGTCGATGAGGCATTTATCCTCATTCATACCGGATATATAGACAGTCATCCTCGGACAGTTACAAATTCACCAATATTGGCCTCGTTATACCAATGTTCTTGTAGGAATCACATGTAATTCTATATCATTCATTTTTAATATAGGAAATGCAATCAAAACCATGCCCTCTAGAGTTATAACTAACAATGTGTAAAGTAGCCATACTGAAATATAATGATTTATTTTAATTTTATAGACACACGCTCGCACACACACACACACACACACACACACATATATATATATATATATATATATATATATATATATATATATATATATATATATATATATATATATATATATATAATATATCCTAAAAATAAACCTGGATACAACAACGTGTTCAGATATAAGCATAAACACAATATTCCTTTATATTGTCTTAAAATACATACTCATAGCAGTATCAAATAAGTCCAAAGTCGTAACCGACTAAAGAAAGATATTCATATCTAATTTGCGTCTATAACAAAAAGCTATAATAGAACAATTCTGAGCAGAATATAATCATTTTAAATGCCAAGAAGTAGGTTTGTTTTTAAACATTGTATAGAATTTTAACTGTATGAAAATAATGTTCATCTAGCATCCCGTTAATCGTCTTGTCTAACTCAGTTCGACTAAAATTATAGACGTTACACGTATGTTGGTTTTCAATATTAGCCTTAAAGAAACTTATATATAATATTGACAAGATCAATTTGAGATACGTTCAACATGCTGTACGGTGATACTCCCATTGCTGTAAGTGTCTTAGAAGTTCAATTATGCTGTTCTGTGTTTAAATCACTTTGCATTATTACGTCAATGACAATAAATCGATTATTTCTACTTCCAGACAACACATATCTCTTCCCCCTAAATGCTTATTCTTTCTTTGTCTATTCCCATCCTACTGACTACGTATTGACATAATCCTATGTACAATATATTATATAAACGCGTTAAAAGGTTTCTAAGTATCTTATGTTAAGCATCCTAAGCGATTATGAATGAAGTATGCATTTGCCTTTTATAAACTACTATCTCCCGATTCATAAAGCGAACACCGATCTTTAAGTATAAACTTAGAAACACTAAATAATTATGTTCACGACTTATTAATCTTATTACATGCAGCAATATGTCTCTGCGGAACCATACAATTATGTTTATTATGTTCTTCAAACGGCCCTAAGATATAACAACACATTAGATCAACTTAAAGGTTGAGAAACGTCCACTCAATAGGAGCACAAATTGAGCTCTGTTGCAATGCAATGTGTTAAACACTTGAAGAAGAGGTTCAGAAGTACAGATATTCAATAATCGGAGCTGTATTTTTAACAAACATGACCCAAGCAACACTTGAATTGCATGGTTGAGGGAATAGTAATTATGGGAAGACATCAATTCTTTATTCAACAGATAAAAAGTTGTAAAAGATAATATAAGTAGGTTCTACATTTCTGATGATGAATTTAAGTTAATAATAAGCCATCGCTTCTATTTTCTGTTACAAATTATACTAATAATACAATAAATGTATCTTACACATGGTTTTGAAAAATAGTTAGAACCTGTTTTATGATTATGACAGCAATATGGTAATTTAATTTCTAAAATACATTAGCATGAATTTGTTTATGAAGGTTAAAAAACTTTATTCTCGTATCTGACTGGCTGGTATCCTTCTGGGACTTTTTTTCTGTCATTTATAGATATTACTTCCTTCACGGCATGTATTTTCTGTGTTATAGACTTTTGCGGTTCATGACAAAACAATTTCGGAAAATATCTGTCATTTCATTATTGAGCATGATAAAGAGCACACGGTGTACAGCATTAATGTTTTTTGTTTTTCAATATCTAACAAATTAACGTTTTGCGTACACAACCAGATAAGGTTCATACCTAAACAGTAATGTTATATTATGGAAGCCAATCGTAGACAACAATGGCACTGGTAAAATTAGAGCGTATTCAACAAATCATGTCATATACTCAATATTAATGAGTATTGTCAGGCTTCGAATAATTAGGAGTATTATTATAAATTTAGTAACATGGACATTATTTTCCTGTTGATCAGAGTACTATTTTTGATCCAAGCTGTAATACTGAAATGATCTAGTACTTCTATGTATACATATTAATTACACCACATCAATAGACATTCTGGACTTTGCAATCTGAAAAGCAACTTCTATTTTATGTTAAAACCGTAGCCCTTAGATTTAATAGGAACATTAGTCATAATGATAAATCATATACAATATCTACAGAATCGATGTCAACAATTATTTATTATATCATTGCATAATCTAAAACATAGATATTACGCAACGAGCAAAATAATTAACACTGTTTTGTTTTAAATACCTAAGCATAATTTTGATAATATGAAGAAGTATTTTATTATGGCAACCAAAACATAATTCGTTATAAAGCTACCTATGACCGCAAGTTTTTTCTTCTGAATTTAATATATATATATATATATATATATATATATATATATATATATATATATATATATATATATATATATTATATATAATGATCATGATGTAAACTATTTTATTATTGTAAATAGATAATAGCCATGATAAATTTTAGAATTCAGATGTTAATATCTGTTTCAAGAAGATCTTGTGATTTGTGTTGGCGGAAGACACATTGACGATGTCGGCATTATTACAAGCTTTATTTTTAAGCAAGAGTTTTAAATGTTATCTTCTAATATGTTTTCAGTGCCGATTATTTATGCGTAATAAATTACATCGCACTAGTTTCAAAACACCAACTGCATTAATAAAAGCTTATTTAAGTGTAAAACAAATTGCAGACACGGAAATATTATTCTCTCAGTAAAGAGTTAATTGAGTAGTATCTATCATTACGCATCTATTTAATGTCGTCACATGGATATATAAAAAATGTCGTTTTTAAATTATCTTGCTATATAATACTGCATACCACCTTGTTGTCTTTCAAATAGAATATTACAATGTGTTCATTCATGTATTCGACAGAATGTATTCTAAAATACAATTTACATTCTTTTCATAAGATAGAGACTTATATTTTGTGCCAAATAATAGGTATTGAACAGTTTTTTAATATATGAATTGAGAAATGTCACATATATTCAATAAATGACAAATATGGAAAATATACTGCTAAATATTAACTTTTATGTTATTTTTCAGATGGGTCAAATCGGGTATTCACATATTGCATAAGCTATATATTAATCCTCTTGGGTAGACTTTTTACTTGAATGCATTGCAATAGAACACGAGGGAATATTACATTTTGCAAATATCCATTTACATAGTCCATTATTAATGTCATAAATCAACATATTGTATGAACTGGTATTAGTTAAAATGAGAATATCATATATAAGTGACAAAACCAAGCTAATACAATATTTACAAAGTAAAAATACAAAATTATTTTAACTACAAATATAACTATAAAATATAATTTTGTCGCTATGAAGGGGCTTATAGGCGCTTTATGTAGCCCCTGGCCTACAAATACAAAGATTCTTCCAATTCCTTTAAATACAAAAATATGCACACGTTTGTGTGTACGCGCAAGTCTTTATATTGTCTACAAATAGAGTGGATGGGTGTATGGGGAGTGTATGGGTTTGTGTATTGATAACTCTGAAGGTGATTCATGACAATATACAATATCACATCATGTTTATACAGTATCGATTAATGTCAATACGCAACTTCTCATCAACATTTATCACAAGAGACTCATTTCTTGAACAAACCGTGCAGCTGTCTCGTCAGGGCCACCTGGTCCTTAACCTCAGAACCTACTTCCAATTATGGAAATACATAGTATAATGTATCAGATATCGTGACGCTATTTAATCAGAAGAATCGGGTCACATCAAAGTTCAGTGTTGCTATCAAGTGCAATATTAGCAGCAGTAGGAGGAGAAGGAGGAGGAGGAGAGAAGGGGGGGGGGTAGTAGTACCAGAGCTAGTATTAGAAGCTGTAGTTGTAGTATTAGTATGAATATTAATAATAGTACCTATACTTAGAACTGCTTTCAGATACCTGAATGCATTAAAATCTTGTAATCCGTAAGTAACGCATAACATATTTCTGGATGTTATTCAATTTCTGAAACTTTTCATATCACTCTTAAAGCAACAATAATAATTATAAACAATATAAGATTTAATCTATGCAGAATACTTCTTTAGAACATCCAATATTCTATTGTACTAATGGAATTATGATATAGGTACACACAAACAGTACAGATGTTAATAAAATTCACTTTGGTATGTTCCTAAAACTGGCTTCAACGACCTTCTACCTTCAACTGTTCATTACATTCATACCTAAAACAAATACATAAACAAACGCTTAATGTTGGTATAGAGTTTAAACTCTGTTACCTTTTGTATGACAACGTAGTGAGTATATTTAGAACTGAATAAGGTTATATCTGCTCAAATCGATGATTGCACCACTCTAGTACATATTTACTTCAGAATGTATGTGAATTTATTTAAATTGGGTTAGTATGTATGTGCTAAAATACACATAAGAGAGGCACAGGCACAGAACATCAACATATCTAAAAACCCTTTGAGACTTTTATCTCCATGAATATAAATATAAATAAAACTATACATACTCCAATCTAAATATAAAATGTTCCATACCCACGCATATCGATACATATATGAGTATACCTATGCATGTGTCTAGTCTACTCATCAGCCTGTGGGGCCAAGCTAATTCGCTTTTTGTACGCGACAAATATGTCACACCCACAGGAAAGGGGCTATATGCAGTCTACGTAAAAAGCGGAAGCGTGTAAAAATAACATACCATTTGATACCGCAGCTCGCAGCAAACAACACGTGCGTTTGGTGTGGTTCAATGGTGACTTGCTACATACATATCATAACTATTTTGATACCACAGTTTACATTCAACAGTAATTTTCTGTGGTCCAAAAGAAACCTATATGTAAAACATTTCGACACCTCAGATGCTGACCTCAGCTTTATTCTGGGTTCGAATAACTAAATAAATCCTACCTATATGAACCGTATCGATAGACGTCATACTGGTCTGGCGTTGCAAGTTGTTTAAGTTATGTGAAGTTTGTGTTGTGTATGTGTGCGTGTTATATATATATATATATATATATATATATATATATATATATATATATATATGCGTGCGTGCGTGCTTGCCTGTGTGTCAGACAACGATATTTCATACAGGATCAAATGCCACAGCCTTGCCAATTTATCTCCACTATCCACGACTTGTAACGTATCAAATTATAAAGAAATATGGAACCTTCTTTTAATCTCTGGTACGGACGATATATGTCTTATAAATAGGCGAAAGGGCACTAGAACAGAAAATTACTGCTCATGAATATAACTTCTGGATTGTTATTCAAGCGACAGAACCTAGAGCGGCAACTGGTTGGTTAATAAATCTAATGTTTTATAATTCCTTTAGCCATTATGAAGCAACAATCCAATAAGCTTTTGCCCTAGAATCGTGATTAGCACAGTCATCAATAATACGTCACGAGCAGAGAAGGTCTGCTAAGAAAAGTTTAGATTGTCTCTCGATTCCTGTTTCTGTCTTTGAAACACCAAAATTCATCTACCCTCTTTTAACCATAAATATATATCTCTCTCTCTCCCTCTCTCTCTATCTCTCTCTCTCTTACACACACACTCTCTCTCTCCCTCTCTTACGCACACACACACTCCCCCACATATATATATCTCTCCTCAATTGTGTGTGTGTGAGTGTGTGTGAGTGTGTGTGTGTGTGTGTGTGTGTGTGTGTGTGTGTGTGTGTGTGTGTGTGTGTGTGTGTGTGTGTGTGTGTGTGTGTGTGTGTGTGTGTGTGTGTGTGTTAGTAAATAGCTCTCAACAAACGTCCCGTTAAGGAGGTTCGTGGCAATACACAATACAGATCCTAGTTTATAAACTTCCTGCCATACTCACTTTCCCTAGGAGAGTCCTCACAATAACAAACACTACCGCTGTCTTGTCAGAACTACTTCATCCCTAAACTCAATACAAATACCGTCCTCTGATTACGGAAATGTGTTTCTCAAATTTCGATACTAGTTAATAAGTAGTTGTAGTTGTTTTTGTCTGAGTATGTATATCGCATGATTTGTGTTTACACTAAATGTATTTGTCATTTTACTTCAACAATAGGCGACTGATCAAGGGCGGGGGGGGGGGATATTGACTTACCCTTGGTTATCAATGTGTCATGAAATTTCGTTTACTATATCATTCAATTCTTAGCCCGCACTATTTATAAATATTTGTAATTTTGGAATTACGAATGTTAATAATATTGCATATGTTACCTTTGGTTATCAATGTGACATTGAAGTTCGATCACTCCATTCAATCATTCAATTCTCTGCCCGCACTATTTATAAATATTAGTAGTTCGCGAATTACGAATGTTAAATATATTGCTTATGTCAAAACCTTTATTACAAATGATTATTCATAGAAATCTCTACCCTTAAGCCTGATAATTGCTGAATCCCGTATTTCGTGAATGTTTACTAAATTGAAGCAAACAATCAACTGATATTATGGTATATATAAAAGACTAATATCTCTTTATATATTACCCTTTGCTAAAGTTATCTGAATAACCTAAAGTAGAATGATACTGGAAAAATCGGGACAAATCTTGTCACACTAATTAATACAACAGTCTGTTGATTGATTTGACACAATATCTCATTAAGAAGCTCAACAATGTCATCAGGATGTTTTATGGGGTTCATAATGGACGTCACATAACTGCAAGATTTAATACACTTCCGTTGCTGCAATTTGTGTTCGTTATCACGTAAAATGCTCCCTTGAAAGTATTCATTGTTCACTGTATATAATAAGATACTGTCGTACGTTTAAAGATGTACAATAGTTACAGACGATGTCATAGTAATAGGTTGTGGTTTGTCGAGGACAAATGACAAGCCTATTCATAATGATACAGCCAGAACAATAGCCACAACCAAACAAAAATAGCGTAATTAATTACGGTCTTATGTCCAGAAATACAACGCTAAATAATAAATACATGCAATATGAATAGTATATTATACCCTTATTTCTTTATGTTTAATTTATTCTAACTGCCCAGTTAAAACGACCAGTTTTAATGACTTTGTTAATATGTTCCGATGTCGTTATTTACCCACCTAATAATATTAATACATCTTTCTTTGATTCCAACTGTCCTAGTTTATCGTCCATTTCTAAATTTCTAATATATCTCTTTTTATACACCAAGAGCGAGACAGTAATATTATTTACAAATGTATACCACTAGTTTCACGTTATTAACTGTTAGTTTGTGATATATATGATCCTAATGGTTAGTATGAGTGTGGTGTGTGTGTGTGTGTGTGTGTGTGTGTGTGTTACGTGCGTGTGTGCGTGCGTGCATGCGTGTGTTGTGTTTGTGTGTTCTGTATGTGACTGTATGTGTGTATGTGTGTGTGTGGCTTTTTATGTTCATAAATGTGAAGGTGATTCGTGACAATGTTTGATATCAAATCATCTTTATACACAACTTCTCATCCACATTCCTCCCAAGAGTCTCCTTTCTAGAACGAACCGTGCAGCTGTCTCGTCAGACCTACTTGACCTCGAGAAGAATGACCTTCTTCCAATTATGGAAATATGGGTCAGATATCGTGACACTATTTAATAACTAGATTCCCTTCACATCAGAGTAGTATTACTCTAATATTATTATTAGTATTAATAGTAGTAGTAGTAGTAGCAGTAGTAGTAGTGGTGGTGGTAGTAGTAGTAGTAGACGAAGCGATAGTATTAGTATTAGTAGTAGTAGCAGTAGTAGTAGTAGTAGTAAAACAAGAAGTAATAATAGTAGCAGTAGTAGTAATAGTAGTAATAGTAGTAGTAGTAGTTGTTGTTGTTGTAGTATCAGTATTAGTAATAGTAGTAATAGTAGTAGTAGTAGTAGTAGTAGTAATATTAGTAGTAGTAGTATTAATATTAGTAGTAGTAGTAGTAGTAGAAGTAGTAGTAGTAAAACAAGAAGTAGTAATAGTAGCTATATTAAGATGTACTTTACACCGAACAATCTTTTTAGTACATTATATACACTGTGTCACGTAAGAGTTATTTTAAGAATTCTTGTGATTCGTTTTAAATAATCTCGTTGAATATCATTAACCCAGATTAATTTATTTAGTTTTTTTTTTTTAATTTAATCACATTCACATTTCTTTATATGTTGAGCTCATATTCATTTTATTTTAGGCCCGAAGCAAGTTTAGTTTTAACTAAGGATTTTGTATTTAAACACACTAACAACAATTCTTTGGAATATAAACATCCACACAATAAAGTATTGTACTGTTGTTTAGAATACGTGTTACATTGGAAAATATTTGTACATCCACACCTCTAATGACAACAAGACAGCAGTAGTTTAAAATCGGTTTAATCGTCTAGGGAATCTTGTCCTTTTTTTAATTTTTTCTTACAATATCTTTTCCTAAAGTCTCAAATGTTCAGTTATAGTTCAAAGCACTTGATTTATCCTCAAAGAATAGTTACAGATAGTTAACAGATTTATTATGTTTACTAAAGGTTAAACAAAATAAAAACAATAATACTCTTAACATTTTTGTTATTACTGATACTAGAAATTATTACAGGTTATCATATAAAAACGCATAGTTTATCTAACTATAGGAAATAAAACGAACGATTTATATTAAAATAAGCCAATGGACAAACATTCCAAATCAGGTTATCTTGACTGATGTGATACATAACAGTACAAATTCTAACCACCTAAATGATAATTATTCGTATTGACTATTATGTAACTATTAGGTTTCTCTTTGCACCGAATGAATAACCGGAATAAGTAAACATAATTGAAATTATAATTTTTAAATTAATAATTAATTTCATATAAACCATGAGAGACCTAGTCGGAAAAGACTAGTCAGTGACGAGTCAATGTCACTTCGTAGATTAGAAAATAACCGTTTATTAATGTAAGGTAATAAAATTGTATTTCTTAATCATCAAAGGAACGAACTGTTGGAGTTCATTAATATCAGCTTAACATGGCAGTATGTTTTCAGGTGAATGGCACGAATTACTGGCTTCAATTTGTAATTCTAGATAAACAAAAGTGATGTTTATCAAGACATTTTAATTAATAACGGATGGATGAATGTTGTCTAACGAAACATCGGCACTATTTAGGCCATTCAGTGTCCTTTTTAATTAATAACAACAGCATTACGATGATTATTGTTGTGTGTTTCAACAAGCTATCACCTTTATCTAATTTTACAAACATGTCCACTCTTGTTGTTAATGTCAACTAATTTAAGTTTTCCATTAATTATAAAGCTCCATGTATTATTATCCCAATTCTGATCTAAACAACTGATTTATCTTTTCTTTCCATTATTATTTTCATCAATGTTGTTGTTGTTGTGGCTGTTGTTGTTGTTTTATATTAACATATTACATTTACGCATCTACGCCATTTCCACGCTTAAAGCCTTTTACAACTAATATTTGAACAATAACATTATAAGCTAATTACTAATATATTTACATGATAACCATAATTATAGCCGTCTCTATGGCCCAGTGGGTAAGAGCGTAGGACATTTTTACTCATGGCGATAGTGTGCGAGAGGTCGGAGGTTAGAATCCCGGCCGTGACACTATAGTAAGAGGAGTTTTTCATCTAACCAGGCAACTGTCAAGGTTTTCTCCGCCGAATATGCCATCTAATGTAAATTCTAAATTTGTTTAGAGTTAGTCCCCGTGACGAATCAGTGATTTATAGACCACAGTCATCGCCCTCATTTCAGATAGCTAAGCCACGTAAAATAAGTACCATTTCGACCATTATTCTTAATTATAAGAGAGATTAATAATGTATACATATAAGTGACTGGTAAAAAAACTAATTGTAATATTAATAGAATTATGATTAACTACTCTTAGAATATTACATATCAGTCAGGGTTTACATACGATGAATGAATAAATGGTTCCTATTATCATTATTATTATTATTGTTATTGTTGTTGTTATTCCTGTTTTTGGTGATGTTGTTGTTATTGCTGCTGCTGGGAAATGAGCCTGTTTAGAATCCACAACCTTGAGGTTACACCTAAGTGCTTAAATTACTCACATTTCGGAGCTCCATCTCTAATTTCGATGAAGAGCAGCAAATAATTAAATATTCACGACACGCGTTGTTATGGTAACTACTGTGTTTAGCTTATTATTAGTTATTGTATATATGATGAATAACAAAAACATTGTTTTATAATAGAGCCTATTGTTTTTTTCTTTATTATTAATGATAAATCTGAATTTCACTATTGTATGTGCATATATATATATATATATATATATATATATATATATATATATATATATATATATATATATATATATATATATATATATATATATATATATATATATATATATATATATATTGTATGTATATAAGTATATTTGTTATATCATAGAAATTCGAAGGTAAACCCATAATTTACAATTAGTCATTGTTTTAGTCAATCTTGATCTTGCTGTATTTTGTTTTCATTTTTCAGTTATAAATTATAAATTTTAATATATCATAGCTAGCCACAGTATGTTATAACTTATAGAAATTTGAGGTATTAGATACTCCACAAACAATGCAAATTTATTAAAGTTAGGGGTATAGTTTTAGATCTATTAAGTATCTTGAAAATGTATATATGTATGTATTTGCGTATGTTCTTTCCTGTGTGTGCATGTGTGTGCGTGTAAATATTATTTTATATGTGTGTTGTCTCATGTGTGTTTGCGCATTGGTGCTTATATATGTTACTGATAATGTCTATACAACTTTACAAATATATGCCTGTGTTGAACGTCCTATTTCCCTGTTTTTGCCGATTATTTTCACACATATTCCAGAGCTAGGAGACATTTTCTGTGACATCATAAAAAAGAAATACTCATTATTCCCATCAGATCAATTGACTTTTCTAATTGAAATGGTAAAAATGGTTCGGTATAATGAAATTAGTAAGTTCAGCAGATAACAAATTATTTCTATAAGTTGAAAAACTATCTTTTATCGAGAAGGCGTCATCCTAACCCTGTATTATTGCAGTGTGAAAAGGTGGACAAGAAATAATATATGCCTGGTGTTTCTAGAAATTATTTACATATGAAAAAGTTCAAGAAGTGTTGAGATTAATGTCGTGTGAGGTCATTCAAACTTTATGAATGCCATTAAAAGACGTTTGCCATACATGTTCGACCTATGGCCATCATCGTAGTCATATTATTTAACTTATCAGACCATTTATAGATGTGTGATAAAGCAGCATTCAAGACGAGCCACAAGACTAACGCTCTCAAAGACAGGTTTTGGAGTAAAAAGCCATAAGCTTTCGGAAGTACGAAAGAGATTCTTCTGAAATGAATCCTTGTATATCGTAATAATGTAATTCAAGCCAGCCTATTTCAGTCTCGACCCTTACAGAACTGGCCAATCACAAACTCGACCCAAACAAACTCGGCCCCTAGTTTAACATATTCGGCCTATCATTTTACCAACCCAGCTCATTATCATTATGAAGCTAATAAGTTGATAATTTATTTCTTCTGAGGAACTCAAGATCAGATAGAATAACAACATATATATATTTGTATAATATTTAATCTACCCTAGTGGAAGTTAAGAAAGTGATATTTGAATAATTATGTGAATGTTATCGATTAGTTGTTAATGGCAGTGGTTGTTCTGTAAGCAATACAATATCAATTCTATAACCAATGTGGTGTGTACCTCGATCATATGTATGTAATATCAACAAGATACTTACCCTGTATCTACATGCATTGATGACAGCTTAGCTATCACCAGCAGTGTGATACCTGGTATTTCATGCATGATATATATTAATAATTATTTCCCAAATATCTGCATATTTAATGACTCGGAATTACATTGGATCTTAAATACAATGTGCACAGAATAATTACTGCACATGCAGATATTAGCTGTAAATACACAATGTTGTATATTTAATATCGGCTTGCCTGCTCAATTGTGTTTGTATTTTGTTTTCGTAATAGAATATTCTTATGAATACGAAATAAAGAATAATAATAATGCTATCTCTGATTGAAAATAAACAATTAGCCATAGACTAGCACAGAATGGCTAATTCTGATTTAGGAATACGGATATTTAAACAAATGGGTGTGTGATCGTGTGTGTATATGTGTATGTGTGTATGTGTGTGTGCGTTACATAACAATATTTGTCATAACGATCAAATGCCACAGCCACGTGAATCCGTCAACACTTTCCACGACTCGAAACATATCAAATTATAAGGAAAAATGGAATGTTCTTATAATCTCTGGAACGGACGTTATTTGTTTTAAAAATCGATGAAAAGGCACTGAAACAGAAAATTGTGAATCGCGTAGATACTTTCTGGACAGAACCTAGAACCACGACTTTCTGGTTTAAATATGTAATGTTTCATCAATCCTTTAGTCATTATGAAAACAATACCAATAAGCTTATGTTCCGGAGTCGAGATTCTCACAGTCGTCAATAAGACGTCACGATCAGAGAAAACGTGTGAAGATAGTGTTTAAGTTGCCTCTTGATTCTTTTTCAATATTTGAAACACCAAATTATAAGTGATACACCCTCTTTTTCGTCATGTGTGTGTGTGCGTGTGCGTGCGTGCGTGTTTTAGCTGTACATAATAAGGCACAGGCACAGAAAATCTTGAATCGTGAATTCAAACTCTGGACGTTTCTTCAGATGACTGAATCCAGAGTGGCGACTTTTCTTGCTGAGATACGAGTAATGTCTCACCATTCCCTAAGCCTCCAAGTAACAAAAAGCGAATCACCTACGGTCGTGGTGCTTGGGAATAAATGTCAGTTTGTACAACGGGTAGGCGTCATGAATCGACCACTATTACATTATTAATTTGTTTTTAATAGACCTGGTACCATTTGAATGTATTTCTTCTATCTATTATTATGAACATTGTTTTGTAGATTGATAGGTAACAGTTTATTTTTGGCTTTATAGATTATAATCTATGTTTTTAATTTTACAATATTTAAATTTTCAAACACTTATATTGAACAAACAATGGATAAGTATGATCTAAATTACTACCTTTGGCAATATTACGGATTGCCTTCTTTTGTAATAGAATCAAAGTATATAATTTAGACTTGTAAGTATTTCCCTATGTCTCACATGCATAACTTAAGTAGGGAAATATTAATGAACAGTATCACAATTGGTTGTTTTCAAGCATGTGTTTGACTTTATAAATAAAAGAAATATTTTCCGAGGCATTTTTACCAAAAATATTAATATGATTAGACCATGACAATTTTTCATCTACCAGGACTCCTAGGAATTTAGCAAGTTGTACTCTACTGACTTCTAATCCATCAATATGGGGTTTACAATCATCCAGATGAGATAATTTGTTAACTTTAAACCATTGACTCATTTGCTTTAATTCATTGTTGAGCACATTGTTAACCTTTGTTAACTTTTGCCATCATAGAATACATTGGTATCATCAGCAAACTATATAATAGGCCGCACAATAGAACCTTGTGGAATTCCACAGCAACCCGTTATATCGTCAGCTGACCGTAATAGTGTCATAGCTTCATAGCGTCGTAACTTCATAGCGTCATTGCTTCGGTAATATTAAAACTATAAGGACCTAATGTCTGCTATTCAAACTATTGTCATAATAGCGTGTTTAAGTGTTATTATGGCAAGCAGACTAGATCTAGCACTGAATGTCATAGCGCAAACTAAACATAACTGGACCTAGGAAAGATAAATCTATTCCCGCTTACAACTATGGTGAATTTTATATGCAACTAAAGTTGTTATATCAATCACGCGAGATGTGTCCAATGCCTCCACTCGAGATGCGATGCAGTGTTTCTATTCCTGAGTCATGAGTACTTATGGTGCTTTAAGAGCGCATTGTGCCTGCTACAGTCACTTAAATGCTGGATAACCAGGCCAAACACCTAAACGGCGTCCTCCAAAGACGCAAATAGTGCACGGAATATACAGCTCTGGGTGAACTTTACTTAGCAATTGTGGACCTGGACACATACAGACTCCACGTACAGTAAACAGAACTTCTCAACCGCAACATAATATTGTGATATACGTTGCAGAGTAAACAATCCTCATAAGTATAAAAAAACCTAGAACGACGACGTTCCGGTTAAAATAGGGAATGTTTCATCAATCCTTTAGCCACTGAAAACAAAACCAATAAGCTCCAGGATTTGAGCTTATTGATGTCAAGATCAGAGAAGGCCTTTTAAGACAACGTTTAAATTGTCTCTTGATTCCTGTTTCTGTCTTTGAAATACCAAATTATAACTCATCCATCCTCTTTTTCGCCATGTATGTGTGTTTGTAACTAAATTCAATAAAGCACTGGCACAGTTAATCTCAAACCGTGAATATATCGTGTGTTTGTGTGTGTGTGTGGTGTGTGTGTGTGTGTGTGTGTGTGTGTGTGTGTGTGTGTGTGTTTTAAGGTACACATATATGGTGGAACTGGCTTAGAACATCTAAACCTATACATGCTTTAAAATCTATACCTCCATTACTCTATTCATAATTAAATCAATACATAGTTGAATTTAAACATACAAAAACGTATACATATATACATACATAAACCTATAAATGTGTCTGGGTTACTCATCACCCAGATAATTCGCTTTTCGTACGTGATAAATGTGTCACGCACACAGGGAAGCCGTTGATGTAGGATACGCACAAAGAAAACACACACAAAAAGTTCCATTTGACTCCACAGTTCGCAGTTACCAACACGTGCATGTGATTCAATAATAGGTTACTTAAATAGTTTGACACCACAGTTTACATTCAGCAGTAATATGCTGTAGCTCAAAAGTAACCAATACCTAAAGGCATTTAGATACCACAGATGCTGATATCAGCTACATTCTGGGTTGGAATAACTAAACAAATCCTACTTATATCACCCGTACGGACAAAGGTCCGATAGGAAAGGCGTAACCAAGTTGTTACTCGATCAGGATGAAACTTGGTGTCTTTTATGAGCACTCGGCGCCCTAACCAACGCAACAGTTTCAGTTGATCACCAAACAATGGACTCTAGTAGTACACTTATATATCGACGCAACGAAGTGACTATGCTAAAAAATAAAATAGCAAAGTTAAGCTTTTAAAGGCCCTCGGCGCGTTAACCAGCATCACAGTTGTTCTCAAAAAACAAAGTAGCAATACTGGACAATGGATTACTGCTGTACTAGAATGAAATATGGAAGCAGTGAAATATCGTCTCAATCCTAGGTAAATACTGTTATTTGCTCAAATCTAACAGCTAATTCTCATATATTTCTGGTCATCACTTAATGAACGTTCATCCACGCCTAATTTAGCGCCCAATAGTATATGCAGTTAGATGTGGTGAGACCTAAGTAAGTCGCAACATAAACACACACATAACTTTTGTCTGGGTGGAACAGGTTTAGAAGAAATTTATTTCATTGTCACTGGTATGATAATGTGGTTTATTAGATCTAAAACAGAAACATTATGCATTTAAAAGCTTCACAGTAGTAAATTACTTAAAATGATTTCGACCAGATAAAAGATTGTAATAAAATAATGATCTTCAATTGTTATTGTTAGCACTTTAAACTCCTTATCCTGTTGGTAGTTCTGTGGGGATTATTTCAGCACCAATCTGTGCCTAAATGTGGCAATTTAATTTACTGTCTGAAGCAGTGTATAGAAAAGAGTTTACTTTAAACGGTGGGAGAAGAATTTAGCCGTGGTTATGCACTGAGATTATATATTTTGTGGGGGGGGGGGGGTAATTGAGTGTTTGTCTTGTATAATAAACATTATTTTCCCAACTTGCCTAAAAGATCCAAATTATTTCTTAACATTTAAAACGATCACATTTTTCTATTAGCTACAGTTTGATTGTGTTGTTTATAATATTATTTTCGTATATGCTTTTCACTTAAATAAATTACATTTAATTTGATCAAATCTTAGCTTCCATCGAAACTGGTTAAGCATTTCAGTAAGCCAGAGTTAAGAATAATGAATTGATGAACACGATTACAACAGTAAAGCGAACATGTCAAGGGCTATATCAATATGGTTGGTCATGTCCTTTACTTTTCCGTATACTAATTAGTTGGTAAAATTAGGAACTAGTTCCCAGCTAAGTTTTAATGCCCGATTCATTAAAATGAAACTGATAGTCTCCAAGCTGAACTGATTCGCAAACCTTTGACCAATTTGCCTAGAATTATACGTCGAATTACAGTATCTTTCTAGCCCCTAAAATATAGCGTTTTATTACTGATAGCCAAGTTAGGCTGGTCGAAGAGTTTCCCACACAAACTTAGAACTATTTGGAAAATTAATTGTTGACTGAACTGCTGTTGAACTGTTGTGATTGCGTATCAGAAGGGAAATATATCTCTTTATTGTACGAAACTGTATCAGTGACAATTATCCTAAATTCAATAATACTAATAATTATTTTTGATCATTTCTCACCACAGCACTTCGTGGTTCTCTAACCTGATTTACATTTATTAAGTTCCGTGTGAGTAGAAGTCGGAACCAGTTTATTAATACATCTAATTAATTCGTTAAATTTAGATTGGAAAACAAGAACATGTTTCATATTTGTTACCCAGGAATTGTTTATTTATTTGATCTAGAAAGGTTTTATTTTTCGACTGGAATATATTAGTTTTATAAAATGTTATCAGTAAGTTATTGTTAACTAAATTATTTGATCAGACTTTTATCGTGCACGATTAAATATTTTGCTCCAGGGTTCGAAGGAAAACTCTTAACGTTTACAGAGGCTTGATTCAATTATATAAATTTTGTACCCGCATATTGCGAATTATCATGTTCTCAATTGCATATCAATATGTAGCATTTGCTGTTTATGATGTGCTTCGATAAATTCCTTTGCCTCGTCTAGTCATAGACTGAATTACACTCTTATCTTTAAACAATTGTTTGCATGGCCTATGTGATTTATGTTTGACCATTCAACAAATAGAAAAATGTGAAACAGTCTCCAGTTGAAATGGTCAGATTTCGGTTACTCACTTTAAATATTCAGCTATCTATTTCTATCTTTGGAGGAATGACGTTTAGGTGAGAGAAACGATCTCCTGCACTTACATAACCGTATCTGACAACGAACGCACTCGATTCAGAAATACAAATACCGTTTCTCATCACGGGCAGTAGCATTGGGTTCAGTTCGCTTTGTCAGTCTTTTTATAACAATATATGTTGTAAACATTTCAATTTAATTGCAAATAAGAGCAAAATGGACTTATTCAAGTCCAGTTATATCTGGTCTTCGTTTGGCCTACTTGTCAGAAATGATATTAAAATCCACTATTAAACACATTTCGTATAACAGTCATTAGGTCTATAGTTTTAATTGTTAATGTTAATATGTGGTGTTCACAGTACAAAGGCCTTGATGTTATAACAGTTTGTTTTACCCCAAATAACATGATTTTAATAGCCATTAAGCTATCAGCATTATTGATTGCTGATGCAAGGTATCCGTCCATTGGACAAACTGGTCTTTGTCGACAATGGTTGTGGATTATTACGGCGTGGAAATTGATGTTTTGAAGAAATATTTATTCCTAAGCTGAATCATCCAGAGGTACACACACATGCATACACACGATAGCAAACCCATAAATACACGCATTTATACTTACCCATGCACGCAAACATATACATACATAAATGCATGCATATATATACATTCAAACATTCAGACAAACTTAAACACATACCCGTTAATAGAGACTTCTTCATGGACTAACTGGTAAATCAGTTGGTCATTAATATTCAGCTGGGATCTGAATGGTATTTCATATTCCACTTCGCCTCATAACCTTAGGAGATATGTCGGCACATTGAGTCTAACCTGCCTATAAAAGTGATAGCAAACCACTCCTCCATATACACACTAACTCGCACTTTCATAGACATACACAATGTTCAGTGAGAACGAATGGTTTAGAATTTCCATCTTCGACATTGCTAATATTAGCGGCTAACTGGCTGATTATCAAATACACATCAATATCTATCAAACTTTTTACATGCTTTAGCGCGGGATTCTACCCTCAGTCAGCTACAGGTCAAGGTTAGTGACAAGCTTCATCGTGACCAAGTAACATTTTCTAAATTAAAGGACCTACGGAATAAACTACCCTTTCCGCAACGGCAGAAACTAAAGTAGATCAGACTATTCAGAGTGTGTCCATAGTGCATAATATCACTGGATAAAGCTTTTAGCATAATGCAATTAACAGATTATAAACAATAGTGAAATATTTGCAATGCGCTCTCTCCGATACCGCTATCATTCGCCTTATATATATAACTCACATATTGGGACTCGTTAACTGCCAAAGATGTGAACTGAGATGGTAATGACAGAAATGGTGACAAAAAAAGTGTGAATTAGTGAGCCATTTATTTGGATGAAACGTATGTTGATTTTAATACTAAGACATCTCATTAACATAGAATTAGCTCCAAGTACATGAGTAATTTCATAATATATTGTAGACATCTGGCTACGTCTTGTGTAGTAAGCTTGATCTGGCGGGATTTATTTCTTCCTTTGGTATTCACCATAACCAACAATTTCATGCGTCTGTTGAATATCAAGTCTTACGTATTCAGGGTGTTGGGTTGTATGATTCTATTCCTATGGCTAAGATGGTATTTCATGGTTAGGATTAAAAAGCTGATGCCAATAACTAGTTATATATATTATACTTTGATTTAGACGAAGCACGACATCAAACTTAAATTGGCTCAATTATTCTTTAGCATACTAATCTGCCATTCCTCAACGTCAAACTGTCATAGGTGAAATAGCATTTGAAATGAATCACAAATATTTATAACCAAGAATGACCTGAAAGCTGCTATATAAAATATAACATGCTTATAATATAATTGGAATGTAAATATTGCTTATCAACCTCCATAATTCGTTATTTGTCTAATATAAATACAATACATTCACAATTAAAAGATTGACAATAAGAAGATATAATCAATGGCTAACATTACGTTATATATTTTATATCGTTGCTTAAAGTAAATAAAATATGTTTAGTAATAAACAGATATGACGAATAGTATCGATTTGGGGTGATTTAGAATGGAAGTATCCTCCCATTCTATGATATGTTGGATAATGTATGGATTGACCTTTCATATGCTAAATAGAACACGTTCTTAGCCGCGTTGCATATATTATAGTTTGTAGCAATATTATTTTAGCAAATAATTATTGAACAGCCCATAGGAATATAATTCCAAAAGAGCAAATCTAAGGATATAGACCCAGAGTATCAACCGTTGTTAATAGGTAATACTAATACTTAGGAATGGATAAAGACAAGATTTATACACAAGACCCACTTGACTCTAGGGCACCACCAATCACGTGACCCATTACCAACATATCCGTCTGGTGTCTTCAGGTGAGGTTCTATAAAAGCGATACACCTGTATGCGGATGTGCACCAGGTCGACGTTCTATTCCATGGGTGTTCTATTACTGCTAGAGTTAAATGATCGATTAGAAATACGAGCAAAAGACCAGCCCTTTACTAATAACATTTATCCGGGTCACAATTGACCTACTCGTCTAGCATAACAAAATATAATCGGGTAGCATATTCTCTAAATAGTGTCTGTTGTTCAGTTTGAGATATTTATTTGAGTCATGTTAGAAATGTCGTAAAGGCTTTATCCCACAGAGATCGTCTTACTAAAGTGGTATTACTTAAATGCCATTATCTTGCTGTGCCATTCTACGAAGGTGAATAGATTGGATTATTACTTAAATCAATTGAAATTTTCACAGTCCAGCTGAGACGATGTTTGGTTTATTAGATAATATCTCTTGGAGTATCACCACTCATCTTACTATACTTTTGTGCTCCATTTGAAACAAAGTTTCGGCAACATGTTAATGGTAGTTTGCTCTTGTAGGAGATATAAAATGACAGATGTGACTTAGTGGCCAAGTAGCCAACATCAATCAAAGAGATCCTCGTTTCAAACCCACCGACAGTCTACTAATTTTCTGTTGTTCAGTGTTTGGCTGAACTATACAAAAATGGACGGAAATAGTTTATCACGGATTGCAAACGATACTTGCCGGGGAGCATGATGATGTCATACCGTGATCTGATCAACAAAATGCAACCAAATAGCAACCATTACAACCTAATCCTTACCCATGCTGCAAAGTCCTTAGCATAACGACTCTGGTTATAGCCTATATCACTAAAATCAATTATATATATATATATATATATATATATGAGAGAGAGAGAGAGAGAGAGAGAGAGAGAGAGAGACGGGTAGAGAGAGAGAGAGAGACAGACAGACAGACAGACAGACAGTGAGACAGACAGAGAGAGAGAGAGAGAGAGAGAGAGAGAGAGTAAAGTGTACGTCATTGTTCATTTAATCTATACAATATATACATAGAACAGAGATGTATTTATATTAATCATCTGGCAACTTTGTATTCGTACATGTTGCCAATTACAGCAATAATATGGTGACACTAAAAGGTGTTGTATATTTAGAAATGAATAAAGCAACTTTATATCAGATCTATTTTATGGTATCTTAAATCTAATTAAATGTATTCTACAATGCACAAGAACACGTGAGCTTTAAGAAAGGCCATATACTTTTCGAGATATTGAGTACTTTTAACCTACCGTGGCAATGTGTTCCACAATGCGGAAACATTTATGTTAAATGAACAATTAATATATGACTTCAGCCGAAGCGCAGGTGTCCCCAATAATAGAGTCTCAAGAATCCAATCCAGTTCTGAATAATTTGGGCTGATGTACAACATAATTCCTCTATTAAGATCATCCTTTGGACTGAGATTGTTTGGTGTTAATAGGGGAACTGTCTTAATAGCACAAACTAATCCTTTTCATTTATATTTTAAGGCTGATTATCAGGAGATTGTTTATAGCAGATGCTCACACAATCAACTGCATAAAAATGAAGCGAATTTCAATTTGAAAAGAACAATTAAATAATAAAAGTTCATATTCCTGCTCATAAATCTAAACCATCCGTTGGACTTCAGTGGTTATCAAATACGATGGCCACATTAATCAACCAATCGAATTGGAAAGCTAAATAATTAAAAACGATGGCTTTGTTTAGCTTGTGTTCCTTTATCAAAACACACATTCCTACGTATGGCGTGCGCAGGTTGGCTGACAGTTGAATGAGTATTGGCTTAGTACATCGTCGATCACTTGACTTTCACACAGGCGTGTGCTTGAGATAAACATCTATTTTAAGCGTGTTTGAACGGTCAGTTTTAATGGATTTTATCTATATCGTTGTAAGGGAATTCAATGTGTGGTTTGGAGCTGTAAGTTGTGGTCGTAAATCGAAATAGGGGAATCGTCGGATTATGGGTTATTTTCACTATGTAAGAAAAGAAGAAAATTAGGGATGGAGTTCTTAATGGGAGAATGGACGTCTGTGAGGAATGGTGATCCATTAGAATTCTGCTGTACATCAACTTGAATACTCAAAGGTGAATTGATATTGTAATCAGGATAAAATATTATATATGTGGTTAGATTAATCTATTGGTGATTTATATGCAATAAAGGCATACGGCTTACACCACTCTAACAAGTGTTTATCTTGTTAGTAACAATGGATGCTCTTCATAGAGAAATAGAATAGACTTTCTCAGGCTGCTTTGTACAGGGCGAGGATTAACAACTTACTCTATCAATTTGTATTCCAACAACCAATTATTATCTTTCCGTATTAAACTTCTTCTTACAATCTTATTATATCTTCGTCGACAACTAATATTTCATCTGATATTTTAATAATGTTCATACCGCCATCATAATAAGGAAACATAACCAGACCACGACGAAATAATTTATAAAACCTTCATCATATTATTCATTTGGTGCTAATGTGCATGCGTGATAACTGGATGGCGGAATGATTTTTAATAGGTACAGATTACAGTATTACTTTGATTAACGAACAGAATTTATCTAAAGCATGGAATGGGAGTTAGTGTTGTTCTTGACAGTGTCTAAATGCCTGCTAAATAAAAATAATGGTCACCTGAGAACAAAACGTAATAGCACATTATGATCATAATACCTGGTGGTATTTTTTTAATAACAAAGATATTCATTAATCTCTTTGTCTATTTCAACTTATTCGATGTCAGAATTAGTTTACGAGAATTCTCAATATTTCCTTTGAACTTTTGAAACGGTTTTAATCAAACTGATTAGATCTGATGGAAAGCGGGATTCAGCCACATCTCAATAAACATTTCCCACAGTCAGTAAACAAGATTTCGTGTCTCATCAATCAAAGAGCTTTTTAGACTGTCATTAATATCATCTCATTATTATAATAGCTTGATGTTGATGATAGTAAATACTCTCATCATCTCCTGACTTTAGATGATATTCAATATATAATGCACAATATGTAATATAATACACAAAAACAAGGATCTCCCATTTGCCTTCATTTCTACTAGACTTAAAATCCACTTCACATCTTAAGTTTTTATGAAATAGTACCTCAAACATGCATAAGTTACATGGATGATCTATTTCAAAAGGAATCTACACACGCGTGTTTAGAATATTTACTAAAGAAATCAAAACTTATTATCACTAGAAATTAACAAGCTAAAATGCTAGTGAATAATCAATTCCACAATGTTTGATAAATTATTCACAGATAACACTAGGCCTGAACAAATCTCTATCAGTTACCCTATATTATCGGCCACTCCTGTGTTTACTATAAGAATCCGGATTTTCTTGTATATGTTTAAAGTTTTAGTTTCACTAATTTTCTTTCTATAATTATACTGAATTGTACAAAACAGCAGTTGCTTGTCTTACTACCCTATGTTGGTAATACCATTTGTTTGGCGATGCGCCCACGTAGTGGAAAGCATCCAAAGCAGATTGGGTATGATGCAAATAATTTGATCACTGTGCCTATGACACCATATAATGTCACAGCTGTATAAAACGTAATTATTGGTCTTATAAATTGTCCGCCGATCTGTAATAAGTCTGATCAAATATCTGATGTTGTTAAGGATATGGATCTTGGTGCTCTTGTTATTACAGAGACTAGGCTGACTGGTAATGTTTCAATCCAGAAAATTGTTGATGATGTGACTCCAGCTGGATATTCATTCCATCATACAGCTGGGATTCACAGAAGAGGTAGGGGAGTGGGCATTTTTATCTGTTAATCTTTGAAGTGTGAAACCCATTTGCGGCTTCAGGCTAAGTCTTTTGAAAATAACTAAATGACTTTGTATCTGAGAGATAATTGTTCGTATAGCTATTATCTACCGATTACACCTCACTAAGATAAATGGCCTGAAACCAGCAAATTTCTTCAAGGAAATTTCGGAATTTGTTGACTCTCTTGCTACCAACAGTGGTCATCTGTTGATATTCGGTTATTACAATATTCATTGAGATTGCCAGAGGAATGCCTATATCAAACAACTGGCTGACATTCATAGATCTGCCAATCTCATGCAGCATGTCCAAGAAAGAACACACAGACCTGGTCACATCTTAGATCTTGTCATCTCCCGTGACGATGACAATTTGATTGAAGGTGTGTCTGTGTCCTCCATGCTGTCTGATCATTTTCTTATTAATATTAATATATCTTTACAGAAACAATCTGTTTCAGCTAAAGTTATTTCATATAGAAAATATAAGTCGATTGACAAAGAGGCTTTTCTTGCTGATCTGCGAGTCTTTTCTCTAGTATTGTATCCACTGGATGATGTGGATTATCTGGTGGATCTCTATGATAGTAGATCGAAAGACATTGTAGATGATCATGCACATTTAAGAACAAAGGAAATGCCAAGAAGACTAATGCTTCCAATGTACAATAAAAACATACAAGCTGTAAAAAGACACAGAAGGTAACGTATGCGGCTATGTATCAGGACCAGTTTGTGTATTCATAATGAAATATTCTAGGTCAATAAAATTCTAGTTACAAATAGACTTGCCTCTGCAACATCTTAATATTATGATGAAAAGATCAAAGCATCCAAGGAAAATCAAAGGACTGTTTTCAGTGTTGTGAATAAAGTATTACATAAAAGTCAAACTGTCCTTCCAAATATAATAAGCTCAGATACAGATATGGTCCTTTGTTTTAATAACCTTTTCCTTCAAAACATATTAAATATACATAGTGGGTCCCCTTCCAACACTTTATCACAGGGTAGGCCAATGATAGAAAAATCATACATATCCATGATGGATACATTTGTGCCTTTTACAGAGACTAATATCAGACAGTTGCTGAAAAGGTCATCTAATGTTTTCTATGCAGTTGACCCTCTGCCTACATGGCTTGTGAAAGAGTGTCTGGATGTTCTGATAAGCCTTATTATAAATATAGTTAATAAATCATTATCTCTGGGTCATTTCCGCAGATCCATGAAAGCTGCCCTTGTAAAACCATTATTTAAAACAAAAAATATACTGCAATATTTTAAACAATTACAGACCAGTTTCAAATCTTACATTTTTATCTAACGTTATAGAAAGGGCAGTTGCTTTCCATCTGAACAAATATTTAATCAATAATAGCCTTAATAAATCACTACAGTCTACTTATAAAAGTGGTCACAGCACTGAAACAGCCTTGGTTCGAGTCAAAAAATTATATTATAATATCAATTGATCAAGGTAAGCCAGCAATAATTGTTCCTCTGGACCTGTCTGCTGCATTTGATACAGTTGACCATAATGTACTTTTCTCTAGATTAAAAGACATGTTTGGTTTGTTAGGTAAAGTACTTGAATGGTTTTGACCCTGTCTGGAACAACACTCCCAGAGAATGTCTGTTCATGGTATTTTATCTGACATTCAGTTTTTGTTATCTGTTATACAACAGGGTTCAGTTCTTGGTCCTCTGGTTTTCACAAGCTAAATATCTCCTCTTCCTTGAAGAATTTAGAATATTGTATTGCTGATATTCGTGACTATGGGCTATGGGTGACTCAAAATCTTCTAAAACTAACTGTTAATAAAACAATTGTTACATACTTGACATGATCACAATGTGCAAAATCTCTAAAGACACCAGCATTACAGATGTGTGGATCTTCAATTACCCTTAATGGGTCAATACCAAATCTAGGCGTTATTTTTAATCAATGTATTAACATGTACGAACATGTTACATCAGTATGCCGAGCTGCCTGCTACCATCTTAACATGATGATGATTAAAGTTTACGGCCACTTTTGTGCACTTGGTAGGCTAAATGGGCCGAGCGACCTCTAAGGGTAATGAAGTGGAGTCAAAAATGAAACAACCTTCAGATATGCCCACGCCGAGATTCGAACACGGGTGGTAGTGATATGTGGTCTAACACGCTGCCGCTTGACCATCGATGCGCCCCTTACCATCTTTATAATATACACTGTTTAAAGATTATAGATTGTTCAAAATCATTTGTAACTGTAGTATATGCCTTTGTCACATCTCGTATACACTATTGTAACTCCCTGTTATATAGCATATGTGATTACAACATTAATCGCCTTCAGCGAATTCAGAATAGTACAGCTCGCATAGTGATAAATACTCGAAAATATGACCCCAATTCTTCATAAGAAACATCAGCTACCTGTTAGACAGCGTGTCCATTTCAAGATGTTATTAATAACCTATAAATCTATTGATAATATGGTGCCAGAATAACTGTGTGAACTGGTGTCCATTAAAAGTCCTCTCGAAAACTCAGGTCATCCAGTCAGATACTATTGCAGGTGCAAGTATCTCGGCTCAAGTCATATGGTGATTGTGCGTTTAATGTTAATGCCCCCAATAGGTTCCCGGCGGATATTATAAATGCGTCGTCTCTTGAATATTTTAAATCTGTTCTAAAAACACATATGTTCAAGGTTGCTTTTTTAATCATTTACATGATTTTAACACACATAATATTTGGGGTATTATATATTACATATTATTTGTACAGCTCCTGGTAGTAAGGACGCCTTATTAAATATACATAGTTATTATTATTTTAACGTTTACAACCCTTACTTATATTGTTAAAAGCAGTTTCAATAATCTTGATAGAAAACACAACCCTTATTACTGACACAATTGTAATATTCAGGACGCTGGCAATCGGGGTCCGGCATGATGTACATAACTTGCATTCTCGTTAATGTGGCTGTTTTTAGACCTATTTATTATAACTAAAAACTTTGATCTACCAAATTATAATCTATACATCTCGATGTATGGAAATTATCTATTGGCATTTTGTAACAAGCACGTATCAGCAGTGGATAATATACAATGTGATATGGATATGATTACATTTCAAATATATAATGGAACAGCGTAAATAATTATGTATGGGGTGGAATTTATAGATGAATCAATCTCGTGCTCCTTTTTAATTGTATTGTTTATTATAAAAACTGATGAAACCTTTTAATGGTGTTATTTACCTTTTGAATAATTCCCATCCTAATGAATTTAAGTGTATATCTTATGAATTGAAAATTTAATTCCTTTTATGGTGACGATGTGTTTCTCATAATTAAACATGAATAGTTCATTCGATATATGCTGAATTTTATATTTGCTCTGTGTGTTTGAATTATATTTGGTGTAAGCCTATAGTTAATATATAGTAATTGTATTATATTGTCAGATGGCTTGTAGTGTTATTATACTATTCTATTTCATTAAAAAATCAGCCGTCTAAGTTATTCATTAGAACGATCCCAATGATAAAATAAATAGGAAACCTCTACAGGCAGTAAAGCAATTGTGTTACTTACTTATATAGAATAATGTTTTGGAGGATTATTTTTATTGTCATATTCTGGAACATCTACGAAAACATGATGTATGGAAAAATCCTCCTACGTTCACTTCCATTTTATACTTCAGGTATATCCTATGCTTAAGATAATTTTCTTCAATAGGTTTCGTTTTTTTGTTTTTCTGCACTCCATCAGTGACATGTACATATATTTTTTTTTGTGTTAAGTAATATTTTTCAGATATGACGGTGATGATCTAAGTTTATGTCTGTTCCAAATATGGTATTGTATGCAATTGACTTCCCCTGTATATGTATCCTGAGTAAAATAATTAAATAAAAATGTTCAAACCGGAAAAAATTTATTTATGCTGATTATCCCTTTGAGGCACCCTGGAATTTTGTCAGAAATAGAAGTACCAAAAAAGCTGGGGATTGTTCAAGAAAAATTACTGTTCGTTACCTGAATACGATAGAATTCTTACATGATTATCAGTAGGTTGATATCTCATTATCAGAATGTTGTCTGAATATGCAATCCTTGGGGAATAAAGCCATACCTGTGGCTGATTATTTTGTATCACAAGGTATTGATGTACGTTGCTTGGATCTAAGTCTAACCTGCATATTAATGTCAAATGAGAATATTCTCGGGATTAGAATGATAATGTAATTCGATGTATAATGTTAAGAATTTCGGTCAATAGTTCATGAATCAGTTCATCTTGGAGAATTTCATTTTCAGTTGAATGAATCAAGCATCAGCAATTATGTCAGCTTTCCCAACTTATTGATGATACAATAATAATAATAATAATAATAATAATAATAATAATAATAATAATAATTATAATAGTGGTATTATTAGTAGTAGTAATAGTAGTAGTAGTAGTACCAGCAGCAGCAGCAGTAGTAGTAGTAGTAGTTTTTCATATAGCTCCGTATTCAACTTTAATTGCACTAAGGCGCTTTACATTTAATACATAATTAAAATATATTCTGATCTTATATAGCATAAACACATTTTATATATGATAAACTGGTGTATATATTTTAAATAGGCTAATTTGAATAAGTTAGTTTTAAGAACTTTACAAAATAATTCTTTATTTGGTGCAAGTTTAATATGATTAGGCGAATTATAATATAAGGCCTGAGAGATGATGCTCGGAAAGATTTCTCTCCGTAGATTGTTGTGTGGCTTTTTGATACCGTTAAAAGTGAACAGAAATCAGATCGCAACATTCTCACTAGTATATACTTTAGGATCACATCGCTTAGCCATAGTGGTGCTGTTCCACTCACTACCTTGAATGTGTGAAACAGGATCTTGTATAATGATCTGAAACGTAGAGAAAGCCAGTGCCGCTGGAACAAGCTGATATTAAATGTTCCCTTTTGCGAGTACATGTCACCAAACGTACAACATAGTTCTGCACTCGCTGTAAGCGGTTTGTCAGAGAGAGGAGGATATTTTATGACAATGCATTGCCATAGTCCAGTCGAGAAATAAATACTGCTTCAACTAAAGTCTTGCATGTCTCATCATTATGTACTTACGAATAAGTCCTGTATTTCGTATTTGATGATAACAGAACTTACAGAGAGAGTTCACCTCCTTTTCAATTCCCAGACTATTATCCACTATAAGCTCTAGATTTCTCACTTACATGGAAGAATATTTACAACTGGATTCTATCCTAAAGCGAATATTCCTAGTTTTCTTTGCATATTACTTAAATGAGAAATCAATTAATTCAGTCTTATCCATGTTAAATTTCACCATGTTTCTATTCATCTAAATATTTATGTCCTTAATACAAGATTCACCTGAAGAAGAAGTGTCATTTATTAGATAGCTTTATGCTCAAGTATAACTGCATGTCGTCCACTTAATATTGATATTTAATGTTAATCGTTTAATAATTTCACCAAATGGTTTGGCATATATACAATAATTCTTTTGTCTTAAAATGGATCCTTGTGAAACACCCAAATGGAGACCTACATCTGGTGATGTTTTATTAGCTACAGAAACACGCTCAGGTTTGTTGCCAAGGTACGAGTTTACCCATGTTAAAGCCTTTTCTTTGGTGTCAATGGAACATTCTAATCGCTACTGTAGTATGGGATGATCGATTACATAAAAAAAACTACTTAAATATAAAGTATAATTAATGAAGTCATCGATCCTTCATAAAGAACCTTAGCAACGTCACTCTGTACTTTCATGAGAACAGTTTCTGTTGAAGTATCTCTACAGTAAGTAGACTAATAACTGATCATTGTGCTCTAAGTTCTCTTCTATCCGCCTTGCTACTACCTTTACAATACGTTTGGAGATGAAAGGAAGGTTAGAAATAGGACGGTACTCCTTGTATCTTCTTTAACAAACCCAGATCTGTTAAGCAGCGGGTTTCAGGTGACTTGTTTCAAACACAACGACATTACTGACTCATCCATTGACCTATCGATAAGGTCTGTTATCAGTGGCTGAAGTTGATCCAAGCATTCTTTTGAAAGCCAAGTGGGCAGTGGATCCAAGTCACGTGATTTCTTCGGAGACTTGGTGATTATCTCCTTGACCTCAGCTTCAGAATCCAATCGAAACATTTCGAGCATATATCCATAAACATAATACATGCATCCATTGAGATATTGCACATACACAGGTACATACATACATACATATATAAAACGTGCATACATACATTGAGACATTCAGACAAACATAAACCCATTCATAGAAACTTCTACATGGATTAACTGGTAAAGCATTTGGGGGGAAAATATTCAACTGGGATCTGAACCGTATTTCGTGTCCAACTTCACCTCATAACCACAGGAGATCTTTCGACGCATTGAGTGTAACCCGTCGATAAAATGGTCGCAAACCATTCCTTCATATACACACTTGCACTTTCAGGGACATATACAATGCAATTTCCACGTTATATATTGCCAGTTTAAGCGGTTAACTGGCTGATTAGCTTATAAACATCAATATCTCACACAACGTATACATGCAATAGCATGGGATTCAACCCTCAACAAACTTCTCGATTAGGCTATAGGTAAGCTGCATCATAATTTTTACGCAACAGCAGAAGTAGAGTAGATCAATGAGATTGTGTCCATAGTTCACACTATTACTGGATAACGCTTTTATCCTAATGCAATTAACAATTTATAAACAATAGTGAAATATATGCAGTGTGCTCCTTATGATACTGCTATCATTTGCCTTATATATGACTCACATATTGGGACCCGTTAAATACCATAATTGAGCTGATATAGAAATAACAAAGATCATGTAGAAAAAGACCGGATAGTGGGCGATAACTGTTCGCAGCGCCGCCTTGCGGAAAACATGGTACATTAACGAGAGGTCGACATTTGGCTGATATTTACTAATTAAAATCTTCAACCAGGCATATTGGACAATCTAACTGGGAATATTTAAGAGTAAAACGTCGTGATTTGGTGCAGTTGAATAGTGTACTAACTTCACTTAAGTAGTGTCGAATTATGTTTTGCATGATCGTTTTACAATGCAAGGTATGTTATGGTAGATATGGGTCTATGCGTCCATTGTTATAACAGATCATATATTTCAGACATTGTGTTACGTTTCTTTCATATAATCACCATGCAATAAATATATTGACCAATGAACAAATGTATTCTGGAAATAAAACCAGTCAATGAGTTACATCATTGCACTTTTATCAAATGAAACTCATGTTGTTTCATATCAATATAACATACGTCATCACACATAAGATCCACAAGAGCAAAGAATTAATGTAACCATGAAATATTCAAAAACTTTGTTTTTCTGGTTTATATTATTTAATAATATTATTGTGATTCATATCTCACTAAAATAAGAAATTAGGATTAAATACAAGACCAGAACATGTATTTTGAATTTTAAAATCATAATTACAAGATTTTACATCTGTAAAGAAAGACACTAGAAATAATAATTCATGGCGTATTAAAATATATCTCTAAAGAACTCTGGTAACTTTAAACCTGCCATCAAAATCTAGAAGATAGTATTCACAATGTTTATTTATGTACAATAATGTTCAACAATGTAGAATTATTCCTAGTTTTTCATGAGATTATTATACACATTCATAATGCCATTGCAACATACGGAGCAGAAATCTGGTGAAAAGTATTGATGATTGAACACATAATTAGATATACAAGTGTTTGTAATCGTCAATTTAAATATAAATTACAAGTATGAAACGAATATAATTGTTACATCTACCATTATAAATTCAGATTTTCAAACCTTCCACTTCATCATGCTCCGGGTTAAATGACACATTTTCTTTTATTACCAGTTCTTCAAAAACAACACAGCATAATTTCGACTGGACTGACATTACATTAACTTTAATTTTGAAAGTGTCCAACAAAGCTTTATTAAAACCTGGATAAATATTGAGTTTGGTGACCATTCCGTGGAGTGTTTTCACTGATGATAATATTAAAACATTGGCAATGAGCTTTTATGTTTGTCGACTGGAATTCAGGATAGATAACGCAAAGGATTTATCCTGGACAGTCCACATTCTACGATGGTTATTGCGCTTTGAGAAGGGAAGTAGAGACGATGCAAAATCAAAAACTAAACGACACATATGCTTAGCAAGTTCATTCACCAACTAACCTACAGACATGTGATCCGTGGCTATTACTTTGATTGAGTGGCCTTGAGCATATTTCATTTCAGCCTGGTAATTTGTACTCGTTGTCTGGATGTACTTGTTTTTAGTATCTTTTTTCTGGGATTTATATCAGTAGATGGTGACCATATTAGACCAACTATAAATAAAAATGCATGTAATTTAATTATGATTAACCTCCAACTCACTAAGACTAAGTCAAATACCATGGATTCAATATTCAGCTGACCAAACTCGTGATAGTCATAATCATACGACGTTTTGCTAGACTGTAGTGAGAATGAGGAGCCGCACAATAATTGTCTGTCTATAATCTTCGCATTGTTTCATAGAAACTGTCAAACTTGATGATGATCTGTTGTACCATGCCTATCGCAAGGCTGCAGCACAGCATATTTGTAACACCCCAAACAGCCAGATGTCCCATCTTCCCCTATATGATCTAACAGAAAAGGTGTCAAAAAAAGGTGATTGTGAATTAGTGAGCCATTTCAGTTGGATGAAACACGATAATCAACCTCCAAAATTCGCGATTTATAAATTTAACACATTCATAATTAAAAGATTGACAATAAGAAGACATAGCCAATGGGTAACATTACATTGTATATTAAATATCATTGCTTAAAGTAAATAAAAAAAAATTAATAGTAAACAGAGATGAATAATATTACCGATTTGGAACTCTCCTCCCATTATATGGTGTGTTGGATAATGTATTGATAAACCTATATTATGCTAAATACAATACAATCTTTTCAGTGTAATATACTACAGGTTGTAGCGATATTATTTTAGAAAATTATTATTTAACGGCCGATTATAATATAAATATCAGACAACGTATTTTCCCTATACTGTTTCTAAAATATATATTTTTGTATTAATATTTTTGTTTGTTTGTTTTATAGTTGAATCTTTGTCGGTTGTGGACTCTAGAGTACCACCAATCGCGTGACTCACAACAAACATATCCTTCTGGTGTCTTCAGGTGAGGTCCTGGAAACTTACACACCTGCGTATTAGTCTACACCACGTCGATGTTCTATTCTATCGTTGTTCCATTAATGCGACAGTTAAGTCATGGATTAGCAACACGAGCAAAAGGCCAGCCTTTTACCAGTAACACTTATCCGGATCACAATAGACCTAGTCGTCTAGAATAACAAAATATTACAGCGTAAAATATTCGCTAAATAGCGTTTCTTGTTCAGTTTGATTTATTTATTTCAGTCATGTTGGAAATGCCGTAAAGGCTTTATCCCACAGAGATCGGCTTCGTAAGGATATATTACGTAAATGCCATTATCTTACTCTGCCAGTCTACGGGAGTAAATATATTAGGTTATTGCTTAAATCGATTGAAATTTCCACAGTCCAGCTGAGACGATGTTTGGTTTATTAGATAATATCGCTTCAGAGTATCACCACTCATATTACTAAAAGTGGTTTGTTCTTGTAGAAGTTAGAAAACTGCAAATGTGGCTTAGTGGGTAATAGTCAACATCAACCAGAGAAATCCTCCTTTCGAACCCACCTAGAGTCTAATAATTTTCACATGCTCAGTGTTTGGCTGAACCACAACTAACTGCTTGGCTGGACATCAGTAGTTTATGCGGGTTGAAAACGTTATTTACCAGACAATATAACAATGTTTTGTAGTGTTCTTATCAAGAAAACGGAACCAAAACCAACAAGTACAACCTTACCCTTACCTATACTACAAAGTCCTTAAAACAACAACTCTGGCTATAGTCTATATTCCTAACAATATATATATATATATATATATATATATATATATATATATATATATATATATATATATATATATATATATATATAAGCATAAAAGGTGTATGTCTATGTAATATATACATAAAATAGAAATGCACTTGTTTTCATCATCTGGCAACTTGGTATTCTTATATGTTGTCATTTACAACAATAATATGAGGGACTGAATGACTATTTTTGTTACAAATGAATAAGGCAACTACATTATCATTAATGAGTGAAGTGTTTTGATAAAATTGATATAAGATCAAGTTTTAAATTTGAGTACCTTCACTACAAGAAGACATTAAAATGAGCTAAAATCCCACACATAGGGCATCTAAAATCTAATTAAATATATTCTACAACTCACACGAATCTTCTAGAACACGTGAGCTTTGAAAAGGCCTTAAACCTTTAAGAGATGAAATATTTCTAACATATTGTAGCAATATGTTCCACAATTGGGATGATGATGATTGATGTATTACAGCCACGTTTGTGCACATGGTAGGCTAAATGGGCCGATAGACCTCCAAAGGTAATGAAGGAAAGTCAAAGATGAAGCACCATTCAGATATGCCCACGCCGATATTCGAACTCAGATGGTAGTGATCTGTGATCCAACGCGCTACCAACCAGGCCACGAAGGCGCCCTTTCCACAGTGGGGAAACGCTTATGCTAAATGAACAATTACCATACGACTTGAGCTGAGACACAGGTGTCCAGGATAATAAAGTCTTGAAATGATTATGCTCCCTCTCCGGAATCCAATCCAATTTTGAATACTTGGGGTTATATGTCACAGTGTACAACATAATTCCACTATTAAGACCACCCTTTGGAGTGAAATTGTTTGGTCTTAATAGGGGAGTGGTCTTAATAAAAACTATTAAACTTTTCATTTATATCTTAAGGCTGATTATCAGGCGTCTGTTTATAGCAGATGCTCAAATATTTTACTACATAAATATGAAGCATAGTTCAATTGCAAAACAATAAAATAATAAAACTTCAGTGACTATCAAATAAAATGGCCGAATTAATTGAATTGAAAATCACGACTTCGTTTAGTTTGTATTCCTCTGTCAAAACACGTATTCCCTACTCATGAAATGCGCTGATTGGCTGATAACCTAATAAGTGTTGGCTTAGCAAATTGTCGATCAATCGACTTTCACACAGGCGTGTACATGGTACGAACGATGTATTTTTGGTGAAATTTTAACGGTCATTTTTAAGGGATCTTATCTATGGTCGTTGAGAAGACTGCAATTTGCGTTCTGAAACTACAAGTTGTGGTCGTAAATCGGAATAAGGTAATCTTAGGATTATGGAATATGTTCATTATGTAGAGCAAAGGAGAACATTTGGCACTTACAGACTGTGGTCATCCATCAGAATTCTAATCTACATCAATTTGAATTCTCTAAACTGAATTGATATTATAATCAGAAAACATATGTGATTAGATTAATCTATTTGCGCTATGTATGCAATACACTCATACGGCATACACCACTCTAACTATTGTTTATCTTGTCAGTAACAACGGATGTTCTTCATATAGTATTACACAACTCTGATAGAATTTCTGAGGCTGCTTGCTTTGCACAGGTTATTTATTAACGACTTTACCAGGTTTTTTTTCTCTACAACCAACCACTTTCCGGAATAAACTTCTTTATATAATCTGGTTCTTAATATCTTCGTGGACGAGCTTATCCTTAAGTTGAAATTTTCAAAATGTTGATTAACCCTTCTTACTACCTTTACAATAGGGAAATATGACAAGAACAGGCAAGAATTAGTAAAATATTCTTTAAAGTGTTAATTTGGTGTCAATGCACATACCAGATAACTAGTCGGCAGAATGAATTTGAATAGGCTGAGAGCATAGTATTATTTTGATTAATGAGCGGAATGTATCTTGAGCAAGGAATGGGATTTATCATTGTTCTTGACAGTTTCTAAATGCCTGCTGAATAGGAATGATGGTCACTCGTGAACTAAATGTAATGGCACATTTTGATCATAATACGAAATCCATGTTTTTGTATATTATATTTCATCTCGTGCATTATATATTCAATATCATCTAAAGTCAGGAGATGATAAGAGTACTTACTGTCACCAACCGCAAGATATTATAATATTAAGATGAGATTAATAACAGCCTAAAAGCCCTTCGATTGATGAGACACGAAATCTTGTTTACTGACTGTGGGAAATATATGTTTCCCCGAATAAGCAAATATATAGAGATGTGGCGGAAATCTCTTTCAGTAAGATGTAATCAGTTTCAAAACGTCAACGGTAATATTGAGAACTAATTCTGACATCGATTAAGTTATATAAACGAAGAGATGATTAGACATCTTTGGCATTTCAAGAAATACCACAAGGTATTATGATCATAATGTGCAATTACATTTAGTTCTCAGGGGACCTCCATTCCTATTCAGCAGACATTTAGACACTGTCAAGAACAACAGTAAATACCATTCTAAGCTCGACATATATTCTGCTCATTAATCAAAATAATGCTATATTCTCTGCCTTTAAAAATCATTCTGCCATCGAGTTATCACGCATGCACATTGACACCAAAATGAACAATTTGATTAAGAACGAGATTATAAGAAGAAATTTAATTCGGTAAGAAGGTGGTTGGTTGTAGGGGAACAAAACTAGTAAAGTTGTTAATCTGTGACCTGTGAAAACCAGCCTCAGAATGTCTATAAGAGTTGTCTAATACTATATGAAGAGCAGCCGTTGTTACTGACAAGATAAACACTTGTTGGAGTGGTTTATGCCGTATGTATTTATTGCATATATAGCACAAATAGATTAATCTAATCACATATTATAAATATATTATCTGATTATAATATCAATTTAGCTCAGAGTATTCAAATTGATGTGCATTGGAAATCGAATGGATGAACATTGCCCACAGACAATCAGTCTCCATTTAGCCCACAGTCTGGAAGGCCCAAAGTTTCTCCTTTTTTTCTACAGATTGAAAATATACCATAATCCGACCATTGCCCTATGCCGATTTACGACCATAATTTATGGTTCCAAACAGCAATTTGTATTCTTCTACAACGATCACAGAAAACAATCATTAAAAATTACCGTTAGAAGTCCACCTAAAATATATGTTTGTCCTAAGCAGACGCCCATGTGAAAGTCAAGCAATCGTCGATGTGCTAAGCCAATACTCATTCAATTGTACGCCAACCAGCGCACTCCATGCCTAAGGAAAGTGTGTTTTGACAGATGAATATAAGCTAAACGAAGCCATGATTTTCAATTGTTTAGCTTTCCAAATCGATTGATTGATTAATGTGTCCATCGTATTTTATAATCACTCAAGCGCATCGGATTTATTATATTTATGAGCAGGAGTATGAACTTTTGTTATGGCATTGTTATTTTCAAATTAAAATTAAAATTTACTTCATATTTAGGAAGTTGATTGTTTGAGTATCTGCTATAAACAATCCCCTGATAATCAGCGCCTTAAACGGATATGAAAAGGTTTATATATTTTATTAAAACTATTCCGCTATTAATACCAAACAATCTCAATCCGGGGGTTGGTCATAGTAGAAGAATTATGTTGTACACTGTGATATATCACCCTAATCTTCAAAATTAGATTGGTTTACGGGGATAAGGCTTTATTTTCGAGGCCACACTATCTAGGCTCAAGTGATATGGTAATTGTACATTTAGCATAAAAGCTTCCGCATTGTGGAATATATTGCCATAATAATTTAAAAGTACCCCAGAGAGAGAGAGAAAGAGAGAGAGAGAGAGAGAGAGAGAGAGAGAGAGTGAGTGAGTGAGAGAGAGAGACTATAACAATATTCATTGTTTTAAGGGCTTTGCAGTATGTGTAAGATAAGATTCTACTTGTTGCTTTTTGTTTTTATTTTGTTGATAAGAACACTAAAATAACATTGTCATATTCCGTGGAGAGTATAGCTTGCAATCCGCCATAGATTACTTATTTCCAGCCAAGCACTTAGTTATGGCTCAGCAAAGCAATGAGCATGTGAACAATTAGTATACTGTCGATGGATACGAAACGAAGATCTCTCTGGTTGATGTAGTCTACCTTGCCACCTAGCTATATCTAGCGTTTTCTAACTCCTACAAAAGTTAAATAGAGTTGACTTGTTGCTGAAAGTTTGTATGATCTGGAGTATACAATTATAGTAATATAAATGGTGATACTCTAAGAGATATTATCTAATAAACCAAACATCGTCTCAGCTGGACCGTGAAATTTTCAATTAATTTAAGTAATAACTCAATATATTCACCCCGTAGAATGGCACAGCAAGATAATGGCATTTAAGTAATAACACTTTAGTAAGGCGACCTCTGTGGGATAAAGCCTTTACGACATTTCTAACATGACTCAAATAAATATCTCAAACTGAACAACAGACACTATTTAGGGAATATGCTACCCGATTATATTTTGTTATGCTAGACGAGTAGGTCAATTGTGACCCGGATAAATGTCATTAGTAAAGGGCTGGCCTTTTGCTTGCGTTTGCAATCCATCATTTAACTCTCGCAGTAATGGAACAGCCATAAAATAGAACGCCACCCTGGCTTACATCCAAAAGAAAGATGTATTAGTTTCCAGAACCTCAACTAAAGACACCAGACGGAAATGTTGGTAATGAGTCACGTGATTGATGGTACCCTAAAGTCAAGTGGGTATGGGGTAGAAATCTTGTCTTTATCCATTCCTAAATATTAGTATTACCGATTAACAACGGTTGATGCTCTGGGTCTATATCCTCAGATTTGATGGGTTTAGATGTATTGGTCATGTTCGAAAGTGTCTGGTGTATGTCTAAGAGACATCACTGAATACGATTGGAAAATGGCTGATAAATAGAGTGAGACCTATTTGGTCGATATTCTACTTCATACAGTGTCTTGACTGTATTTTTAATAGATAACATCGAGTTGCCAATTTACTTGTTAGGGAATGATTTTAAAAGTATAATTAATGTTATTGTTATAAACTGGAATCTTTCAATGTTTCTTAGAAGTTCGTTTGAAATTGCTGTATTATTGCTGAACAATATAGACCATTCTTTTGAGAAAAAGAAAACATACTAGGAACAGAAAGAAAAAAAATTAATAATTGTTTAGTTTCATGAACATCATTTTGTCAGGAACTCTATACCTGTATCGGACGAATTATATTCTTACGCCCTAGATAATAACTCTTCCCACACACAAACAAACCCCCATACACATATGGACTAGTTCACTACCGACAAATGTTCACCCATAAAACAAACAAACGGACAATTAATAACCCAAAAAGCTAATATATTTTAGAAACAAGACAGGGAAAATTCGCTATTTGGGAATTATATTCCTATCGGCTGTTCAATAAGAATTTGCTAAAACAATATCGCTACTTATGTAACACGGCAAAGAACGTGTTGTATTTATACATTATCCATACATTATTCAACATATCATAGAATAGGAAGACACGTCTATGCTATATCACAGGGCGCCTCCATGGTCTAGCGGTAGCGTGCTGGACCACAGATCACTACCACCCGTGTTCGAATCCCGGCGTGGGCATATCTGAAGGTTGTTTCGTCTTTCACTTCGTCTCATTAACTTTGGAAGTCGCTCGGCCCATTTAGCCTACCGTGTGCACAAAAGTGGCCGTAAAACATCAATCATCATCATCTATGCTATATCACCACAAGGAGGTACTATTCGTCATATCTGTTTACTACTAAAAATATTTTATTTACTTTAAGCAATGATATAAAATATATAACTTAACGTTAGCCATTGATTATATCTTCTTATTGTCAATCTTTTAATTGTGAATGTATTGTATTTATATTAGACAAATAACGAATTATGGAGGTTGATAAGCAATATTTACATTCCAATTATATTATAAGCATGCTATATTTTATGTAGCAGTCTTCAGGTCAATCTTCAATATAAATATTGTGACCCATCTCAAATGCTATTTAACCTATGACAGGTAGACGATGAGGAATGGCAGATTCGTTTGGTAAAGAATAACTGAACCAATTTAAGGCTTATGTCGCGTTTCGTCTCAATCAGGGTATAAAATGTGTAACTAGTTATTAACATCAGCTTATTAAACCCAACCATCAAATACTATTTTAAACACAGGAATCGAATCATACAAGCCAACTCTTTTGAAATCAATTCAGTCTTATCCCTATTCAATTTCACCATGTTGCTATTCATCAAAATATTTATGTCTTTAATACAAGCTTCACTTAAAGAAGAAATGTCATCTCATTTATTATATAGTTTAAAGTCACGTAGAACTGCATATCATCCACTTAATATTGATATTTCGTCTTAATCGTTTAATAATTTAACCAAATGGTTTGGCATACACACAGTAATTGTTTGGTCTTAAAATGGATCCTTGTAAAACACCAAAAATGGAGACCTACATCTGGTGATGTTTTATTCGCTATTAGAACACGCTGAGTTATGTTGCCAAGGTAGGAGTTTACCCATGTTAAAGCGTTTACCTTGGCGTCAATGGAACATTATAATCCCTACTATAGTATCGGATGATCAGTTACATAAAAAACTGCAGAACAATAAAGTATAATTAATGAGGTCATCGATCCTTCACCGACAGCCTTTGCAATGTCACTGTGTACTTTCATGAGAACGGTTTCTGCTGAAGTATCTCTACAGTAAGTAAACTGATATCTTTTTTAACAGCCTTGCTACTACTACCTTTACAATACGTTTGGAGATGAAAGGAAGGTTAGAAATAGGACGATAATTCTTTATATCTTCCTTATCAAACTCAGATCTCCTAACCAACTGGGTTATGGGGGCTCGTTTCTAACACAACGGCATTACTGACTCATCCATTGACCTGTTGATAATGGCTGTCATCAGTGACTGAAGTTGATCCAAATATTCGTTTGAGTGGGCAGTGAATCCAAGTCACGTGACTTCGTCGGAATATTGGTGATTATCTCCTAGACTTCAACTTCAGAAGTCAATCGAAACATTTCGAGTATATTTCCATTAAACATACCTGCATCCATGAAGATATTGCACATACACACATACATACACACATACTTAAAACATGCATACATACATTCAGACAAACATAAACACAAACCCATTCATGCAGACTTCTTCATGGACTAACTGGTAACGCATTTGGGGAAAACATATTCAACTGGGATCGGGACAGTATTTCGCCTCATAAACTTAGGAGATCTTTCGGCACATTGAGTGTAATCTGTGGATAAACATTCCTCCACACACACACTTGCACTTTCATAGGCATACACAATGTTCAGTGCGAATGAATGATTTGCAATTTCCCCGTTAGATATTGCCAGTATAAGCGGTTACCTGGCTTATTAGCTTATACACATCAATATTTCACACAAATTATAAATGCAATAGCATGGGATTCAACACTCAAGAAGCTTCACGACTAGGCTATAGGTAAGCTTCATCATCGTAAAGTAGCATGTGAAAATTCTACGTAATAAACAGTGTGTACCCTGTGATACTGTTATCATTCGCCTTATGTATGACTCACATATTGGGACATAACAAAGACCACCTAGAATAAGACGGGATAGTGAGCGATAATTGTATAAAATAAACTGTTCGCAGCGCCGCCTTTTGGAAAACATGGTACATTGACTTTCACAAGAGAATTCGGCATTTAGCCGATATTTTCTAATTGAAATCTTCAAGCAGGCATATTGGACAATCTAACTGGGAATATTTAAACACGTTCTGCTCCAGGATTTGGTGCAGTAAAATAGCGTATTAACTTCACTTAAGTAGTGTCGAATTATGTTTTACATGATTGTTTTACAATGCAAGATGTGTTATGGTAGATATGGGTCTATTCGACTATTATTATAACTGATCATGTATTTCAGACACTATGTTACGTTTCTTTCATATAATCACCATGCAATAAATATATAGGTAAATGAGCAAATATATTCTGGAAATACAAAAAAAAAACGATGAGTTAAATCAGTGCACTTTATTATGTGTACATTTTATCATATGAAATGAATGTAGTTTCATATCAAAATAATACACGTCATCATACATAAGACCCACAACAGCAAAGCTTTAATGCAATCTCGAAATATTCAACAAATAAGTTCTTCTGGTTTATATTATTTACTGATATCTCACTAAAATATCGCATAGTATATGAGAAACTAAGATATTAGGATTAAATACAAGACCAGAACATGTATTTTAAATTTTAAAATCATAATTACAAGATTTTACATCTGTACAGAAAGACACTAGAAATAATAATTCATGGCGTATTAAAATAAATCTCTAAGAAACTCTGGTAGCTTTAAACCTGCCATCAAAATCTAGAAGATAGTATTCACAATGTTTATTTATGTACAATAATGTTCAGCAATGTAGAATTATTCCTAGTTTTTCATGAGATTATTATACACATTCATAATGCCATTGCAACATACGCAGCAGAAATCTGGTGAAAAGTATTAATGATTGAACACATAATTAGATATACAATTTTTTGTAATCGTCAATTTAAATATAAGTTACAAGTATGAAACGAATATAAATGTTACATCTACCATTATAAATTCAGATTTTCAAACCTTCCACTTCATCATGCTCCGGGCTAAATGATACATTTTCTTTTATTACCAGTTCGTCAAAAACAACACAGCAATATTTCGTCTGGTCTGACATTACATTAACTTTAATTTTGAAAGTGTCCAACAAAGCTTTATTAAAACCTGGATAAATCTTGAGTTTGGTGACCATTCCGTGGAGTGTTTTCACTGATGATAATACGAAAACATTGGCCAGGAGCTTTTATGTTTGTCGACTGGAATTCAGGATAGATAGCGCAAAGGATTTATCCTGGACACTCCACATTCTACGATGGTTACTTTGCTTTGAGAAGGGAAGTAGAGACGATGCAAAATCAAGAACTAGACGACACATATGTTTAGCAAGTTCCTTCACCAACTAACCTACAGACATGTGTTCCGTGGCTATTACTTTGAGTTGAGTGGCCTTGAGCATATTTCATTTCAGCCTGGTAATTTGTACTCGTAGTCTGGATGTACTTGTTTTGGGTATCTTTATCTGGGAGTTACATCAGTAGATGGGTGACCATATTAGACCAACTATAAATACAAATGCATGTAATTTAATTTTGATTAACCTCTAAGTCACTAAGACTAAGTCAAATACCATGGATTCAATATTCAGTTGACCAAACTCGTGACAGTCATAATCATAGCCATTTCTTCAGCATCAAAGGACCTGTGATCCATGATATAGTTCAATAATTGTATTTCAATATTAATATAAAATGATTTCAGAATTTCAAGAATGTTTGATTAGATACCCAGCAGGCAATGTTATAGGTATTTCGATTATTATACGCCGCTAATCTTTTTCAATTAAATTTGGGCCTCAGATCTACCTCTTTTTCTCTCTTGTAAATTTGAATAATGATAGGCTTGGACGTTTTGCTAGACTGTAGTGAGAATGAGGGGCCGTGCAATAATTTTATGTCTTCAATCTTTGCACTGTTTCATCGGAACTGTCAAACTTGATAACAATCTATTGTACCATGTCTACCGCAAGGCTACAGCACAGCATATTTGTAACACGCCAAACAACTAGCTGTCACACCTTCCCCATATGATCTAACAGAAAGGGTGACAAAAAAGGCGAGTCTGAATTAGTGAGCCATTTCAGTTGTATGAAGCATATGCTAATTTTAATAATAAGAATTTTCATTAACATAGAGTTGTTTTTTGTGTGTTTGTTCTGATTTAGGGTGTAATATATTTCTTCCGATGATGCAGGTATGGAGTACCAGACAAAATTATGTTCTTGAAACTAAACAATAGTTGTTGTTTTTTATTCTGTTCATTGTTTTATTTTCTCTCAAAAGAATGGCCCATAAATGTTAATGAATTATACAGTAATTTCGTACGAAGTTCAAAGAAACATTGAAAGATAATAGTTTTAACAATAGCACCAATTATACTTTTAAATCATTCATTAACAAGTAAATTAGCAACCCGATGTTATCTATTAAAAATATAGTCAAGACACTGATGTAGAATAACAACCAAATAGGTCTCACTCTATTTATCAGCCATTTTCCAATCGTATTTACTGATATCTCATAGACATACACCAGACACTTTCGAACATAATCGATACATCTAATCGCATCAAATCTGATGATATAGACCCAGAGCATCAACCGTTGTTCATCGGTTGCAACACTACTTAAGAATGGATAAAGACGAGAGTTGTACCCCAGTCCAACTGGACTCTCGGTATAATCAATCACGTGACTCATAACTAACATGTCCGTTTGGTGTCTTCATGTGAGGTCCTGGAAACTGTACGGATGTGCGTGCATCACGTCGGTGTTCTATTCTATCGATGTTCCATTACAGCCAGAGTTAAGTGATGAATTAGAAACACGAGCAAAAGGCCACCCCTTTACCAATAACACTTATCCGGATCACAATAGACCTAGTCATCTAGCATAACAAAATATTACAGCGTAGAAAATTCCCTAAATAGTGTCTGTTGTTGAATTTAGTTCAGTCATGTTGGAAATGTCGTAAAGGCTTTATCCCACAGAGATCGGCTTCCTAAATATGTATTACGTAAATGCCATTATCTTGCTGTGCCATTCTACATTAGTGAATCGATTGGGTTATTACTTAAATCGATTGAAATTTCCACGGTCCAGCTGAGACGATGTTTAGTTTATTAGATAATATCTCTTAAGGGCATCACCACTCATATTACTAAAAATGTATACACCATATCACACAGTTTCAGCAACACGTCAACGGTGTTTGGCTCTTGTAGAAGTTAGAAAACTGCAGATTTGAATTAGTGAGAAATTAGTCAACATCAACCAGAGAGATCCTCGGTTCGAACCCACCTAGAGTCTACTAATTTTCACATGCTCAGTGTTTGGCTGAACCATAGCTAACTGCTTGGCTGCACATCAGTAGTTTATGGCGGGATGAAAACATTTCTCGCCAGGGAATATGACAATGTTTTGTGGTGTTCTTATCAAGAAAACGGAACCAAAACCAACAAGTACAACCTTACCCTTACCTATACTACAAAGTCCTCAGAACAACAACTCTGGTTATAGTCTATATCCCTAACAAATAATATATATATGTGTGTTTTAGCTGTGTATAATAAGGCACAGGCACAGAGAATCTCGAACCGTGAATTCAAACTCTGGACGTTTCTTCAGGGGGACTGAATCCAGAGTGGCGACTTTTCTTGCTGAGACACGTGTAATGTCTCACCAGTCCCTAAGCCGCCAAGCAAAATCAAAATACGAATCACCTACAGCCGTGGAGTTTGGGTGTAAAACACCCAAGTCAGATCACGGCAGTAGTGAGAATATTTAGCTTAATTATCTAAACAGCCCTATTTATAGCTATTTTTCAATTGCTGTATCTTTCTTCAAAAACAATACTATATAAACCATATAACCCAATTGTCACTGTCTTAAAATATCAGGTTTTACAACGGGCAGGCGTCATGAAGCGACTACTATTAAAACTATTTAGCTTAATTGCTATTAAAAGATTGACATCTGCGCTGAAGCAGACCGTAATAGCACGTCATAGCTTCCGTACTGTTTGAACTATGCTATCATTTTCAAACCTGACCTAACGTCTGCTATTGTAGTTCTTATATGTTATTTATGACAAGCAGATTAGAGCTAATCTTGAATCTCATAGTACAAACTGGACATAACTGGACCTAGGAAAGATAATTCTATTCCCACATACAACCAAGGTGAATTAGTCTGCAGTGTTTCTATTCCTGAGTCAGGAGTACATGCTTTAAGAGCGTACTGTGTCTGCTACAGTCATTTAAATGCTGGATAACCAGGCCAAACATCTAAACGGCGTGCCTCCAAAGAAGCAAATAGGGCACGGAATATACAGCACTAGATCAAGTTTTCTTGAATGCGGGGACCGGGAAATATGGTCTCCACGAATAGAAAACGGAACTTTCTCAACCGCAGCATAATATGCCTTGTGATATTTGCTGGGGGTCAAATACCTCATAAGCATACAAATCCAATAAATACTATGACCTACTCGTCACTATTACATCGGCCCTTTAGCAGACCGTTATGGCGGAATTGCCGTTCTATATATTAACATTTTCAAATCAGACCTAATGTCTGCTAGACAAACTATAATTATAATATAGGGTTTTATTAATGACAAGGAGACTAATGTTAGCCTTGAATGTCACAGTACAGACTGGACATAACTGGACCTAGGAAAGATAATTCTATTCCCACAAACAACTAAGGTGAATTATATATCCAACTAAAGTTGTTATATAAAACACACCAGCCACACGAGCTGTGTCCAATGCCACCACTCGAGGTGCGATGCAGTGTTTCTATTCCTGAGTCAGGAGTACATGCTTTAAGAGCTTACTGTGTCTGCTACAGTCATTTAAATGCAGGATAACCAGGCCAAACACTTAAACGGCGTGCCTCCAAAGACGCAAAGACGCAACGGATGCTCTTCATATAGTATTAGACAACTCCTGTAATCTTTCTAAGCCTGCTTTGCAGGGGGCACAGATTTATAACGTTACTAGTTTTTCACCCTTCCGAATTAAACTTCTTCTAACCATCTGGTTCTTAATATAATCTTGGACGAGTTTTTCCTTCAGTTGAAATTTTCAAAATGTTAATCAACGCGTCTTACAACCTTTATAATATGGAAATATTACTAGATCAGGCAAGAATTAAAAAAACCTTCATCAAATTATTCATTTGGTGTCAAAGCACAGACATGAAAACTAATTACCAGAATGAATTTGAATAGGCAGAGAATATAGTATTATTTTGACTAAACGAGCAGAATGTATCTAGAGCATGGAATGGGATTTATTGGTGTTCTAGACACTGTCTAAATGCTTGCTCAATGGGAATAATGGTCGCCTGAGAACCAAATGTAATGGCACATTATTATCATAATACCTGGTGGTATTTCTTGAAATGCCAAAGAGGTCCATTAGTCTTTTCGTTTATTTAACTTAATCCACGTCAGAACTATTTTACGAGAATTCTCAATATTTCCTTTGAGCTTTTGAAATTGTCTTACTCAAAGTGATTAGATCTAGATGAAATGGATATCCGCCACATCTCTGTAAATTTGCTTATTCTGGGAAATAAACAATTCCCACAGTCAGTAAACAAGATTTCGTGTCTCATCAATCAAAGAGCTTTTTAAACTGTCATTAATATCATCTCATTATTATAATAGCTTGTGATTGGTGACAGTAAGTACTTTCGTCATCTCCTGACTTTAGATGATATTCAATATATAATGCACGAGATGTAATATAATACGCTGAAACATGAATTTCGCATCTGCATTCATTTCTACTAGCGTCAAAATCCACTTCAGATTTTACGCTTTTTAGAAAATAATACCTTTACCATGCATACGTTACCTACATGTTCTATTCCAAACAGAAACCGCACACATGTCAGTAGAATATTTTCTAAGGAAATCCAAAGTGATTATCACTAGAAACTAACAAGATAGAATGCCGTGAAGATTTAATTCAACAACATTCGATAAAATATTCTTAATGGCAGTATGCTTGTAAATATCTCTATCAGTTACAGTACTATATTTATCTTTAATTATATTGTAAAAAACGGTTTCAAAAATACTGGTAGAAAGACAACCCTAAGTATCAAATAGCATTAATAATTATTGATATTTACAATTAATTTATTAAGGACACAATATTGTAATATGCATCATGCTTGTAATCCGGTCCTGGCATGATGTATATAACTTGTATTTACATTAATAGGAAGATTTTTACATTTATTTATTATAATTATAAACTTATATCTACCAAATTATAATTGATACACAGCGATGTATAGGAATTGTCCATTAGTATTTTGTAAGAAGGATGTACCAGCAGTGGACAATATACAATATGATATGGATCTGACTACATTGCAAATCGCTATACATATAATAAAAGACTGTAAATAATTACTTAGCGGCCATTTCAGTAAAATTGTAATATGTAGCTATGTTGAATAGCAATCGATATGAAAACTTATTTATTGTGATAGTCAGTTTCTCATAATTAAATGTGATTTTATTCCATATATATATATATATATATATATATATATATATATATATATATATATATTATATATATATATATATATATATATATATATATATATATATGTGTGTGTGTGTGTGTTATATATATATATATATATATATATATATATATATATATATATATATATATATATATAGATCTATATAGGGTTAAGTGTGTTTCTAAACTAATTGGCATATGGCTATCTTTATAATATTGCAATTGTATTATATTGTTAAGTGGCTTGCGTTATTATACTATTCCAGTCTATTCGATAAACGTTTAAATGCCAACCATCACCAAATGTAATTCTTTTTGTACGAGATATAAACAAAGTAATACATTCTCTTCTAAATTGAACACTTTTATTCTTATATTAATACTATGAATATATACCATTAATTTATTTTCATCTCAATTGAATTGACTTTGAACAAAGCCTTTGCAGGCTCACTGCATTTTAGAGAAATAAGATTGTTTGTATTTGCATCATATCTATTGTGATAAGCACTTATCCTGTGCATTTCTGCCTGTCCTGAGCCCCTATCCTGTGCTCGGACCCGTACACCAATTTGTTGAAACATGAACTTTCTCATCACACTTTATATCTCAATATCTTTAATTTTGAATTATTTATGATCAGTATGTGTATCATCCAGTTTTGCTTTATTTTACCAACAGATTTTACCAAAATTTGGAAATGTAAATAAATGCTAAATTATTTCTCTGTTGATTTATTTAATGATTAAAACTGATTTATTTGTTGGTGATCTAATGAAAACCAGCTTGTGAAATGTTATTCTTGCGATGTTTTGTATAACAAGACAATATGTAGCTAGGTAAGTTATTTTAATGTTTTTGACAACTGCCTTAGTGGAACATTATCCCAACTGCTGGCAAATTAAATACGGAATTTTACGATGAATATGGAAATGTTGCAGTTTTAAAGCCACTTTTATACGCATGGGTAAAACATCCTCAATATATAATGAGGTAAAGTGAAAAATTGAGTTACCCCCAGCCACATTTTAATCCAGGTGTTAAGGGTCTCTCGTAAATCGTGATACTGATAATAATAATACTTATTATTATTGTTATTATTATTATTATTGTTATTATTATTATTATTATTATTATCATCATCATCATCATCCTTAGTATTATCATTATCATTATTATTATGTATATTTAATAAAGCGCCATTACTAGCAGGAGCCATTCAAATAATATGTAATGTAATAATTATTTATCTCCTAAAGCAAACTGAAACAGGTGTGTTTTTAGAACGCATTATCCTGTAAACATTTAGTTTTATCCAATTTGAGTTAGATTCAACCCAATTCTTAGGATTAATAATAAATCAGCAGCTAGAGTGGACTGATCATTTAAAAATATGCAGTAGTAACATTCAGTAAGTCATATTCTTCCGCCTATAATACCATGTATTACAGTATGATACACCCTTACTTAACGTATGGATTACTTCTATGGTGATCCACATATAAATGACAGATCAACTAAATCGAAATTATGCAAAAGCCTAGTATTAGAAGTGTGACTAAGATCAAATATAATGAACAAACACTGCAGTTATTTAATTCGTTGAATATACTAAAATTGAAAGGTGTATTCAATCTGCAAGTGCGTGTATTCATATATGAATATAATATGGATGTTTTGCCATTGTCTTTGAGGCAATGTTTTACACGAAATGATCTATTTCATCACCATAACACTAGAAATAGTCGAGATTTTCACGTTGTTTCACGAAAATCGTTCTTAATGTATATTTATTTTATTTATCAAGCACCAAACGTATGGAGCAATCTTCCAAATCACCATAAACAAGCAAATTCATCAATTTGTTTTAAATGTACGCAAAACATATGGTTTATCCGGCCTCTCAGTGTTGTAAATTAAATGTATTTATCGACACAAATCGCATGAACACAGGAGACAAACATTTATTTGCTATATATCATCATGAGATGGTTCGAAATGAACATGTCTTTGTTTTGCTTAAACATAACTCGATAAGTTTTTACTTTAATTTGATCAGTGTTCATCTTTAAGATATTTGAAAATTTGTCTGTGCAGTCAGTCGTAACTGATGCTAATATGTGCGCGGATTTCAGGTGTGGAAAACAGTCAGCCTCCAAGTGTGATGAGAAAGTTCATGTTTCAACAAATTGGCGTACCGGTCCGGTACAGGATAGAGGACCCGGACAGGCAGAAAGGTAATTACGCATATTATATGTGTTAGATTAATTGCTGCTATGCACAAGATAAGTGCTTATAACAATAAATATGATGCAAATACAAGCAATATTATTCTTCTAAAATGCAGTGAGCCTGCAAAGGCTTTGCTCAAAGTCAATTTAATTGTTAATACATCGCATCGTTTTCCGATTTTACATCTAAATCTATTAAAGGTATTGTGCACCCTCGTCGTAGATAAGCTAGGGATTTTTCAAGAAATATCAATTTTAGCAATCATAGATTTGTTACATGATGATCAGCAGGTTGATGTCCCCTTATGAATATGTTGTCTGAATATCCAAACATTGAGGGAAATAGCCAAACCCGTGGCTGATTATTTTGTATCGCAAGGTATTGATGTATTAGATCTAGTGCTTACTGAAATGTGGCTTGGAATTGACACTTTCCAGTTCGCTCTAAATTAATAGATTCCTCCTAGTTATGAGTTTAACAATATTCCACGTAAAAGTGGCAGCCGCGCGGTTGTATTAGCTTACTGTATATTTGGGGGCAGCAGGTTAAGGTGATTGATTGAGAGACAACGGAAATATATACCCATTTTTAAAACATGGACTATACCCTATATAGAAGTAAGTTTACAGTTACATTTTCGATTACACATCGTCCCTTTTTCTAAAGAAATTGGTTTTATAAAGTAAATTTCCTTGATGAATGGTTTAAATACTTAGATAGCATGGTCATTACCCCGTACCATAGCATAATAACGGGTAATTTACACTACTAAAATACTAGATTTGATCATGTGTAGAGAATCGGGTTCCGTCATAGTAGGTCCTCTTTCTGCATGTGACTCAAAGGTAAATTATATGGGGATCATGTTGCTGTACCGTTCATTATTAATATAGATCATATATAGAAAGTATCGTATTCAGGAATTTATTGATGATTTACAGTCGTCTAAAACCTGACTAAATGTGAAGGACCAAGTGATGAGCTGGCAGAACCTGGTATAAAGATGTCCAAAGTATCGTTAATCACTATGCTCCATCTTGATCAACAATAATAACCTTGAAACCGGAAACTACTTGGTACTCTGATTAGCAAAGATCTGCTAAGAAAATTCGGTGGAAAGCAGAGAGAACCTGGCGCAGAACATCCTAATCGGTGCACTTTAAAATAAACAGTTTTCTTTGTTGAAAAATGAATACAATGCTATTTGAGGAAAAGCGCTTCTGGTATACAAATATACAGGACTGTGTAAAAGACTAAAATAAACTTGTCAAATTAACTAGGTCCTTTAAGGTTAGTAACTCAAAGGTAGGTCTTCTACATTTTACCTCTGCTGAACACCTTGTGAACAAGTTCAGCAATTTCTTCATGAGGGAAAAGAAAGTCTTTGGGAATAAGATCATGTCTGATTCGAGATAATACCTACAATATCTCCATGAATGCGGATATTATGTTTAATGAGAAAATACTCCAAATGTTTCGACCAGCTTCTCAAGTTGAGGTCAAGGATATAATCATCAAATCATGGAAAAGGTCATGTGCTTTTGATCCACTGCCCATTTGGCTTTTGAAGAAATGCATGGATCAACTTCTGTCGCCGATGAAAGCCATTATCGACAGGTGCATGGATGAGTCAGTGGTTCCGCTGTGTTTGAAAGGAGCCACCATAATCCAGCAGCTTAAGAGATCTTGGTTGGATAAAGAAAATGTTAAGAGTTGTCATACTATTTCTAACCTTCCTTTCATCTCCCAGCGTATTGAAAAGATAGTATTAAGGAGTAGAAAAGAGCCCTTAGAACAGAATAATCTCCATGACAGTTATCAATCTGCTTATGGTCAGACATGGGGCGACTACATTTTACAATGTAACTGAAATATATCTAAATACATTTGTTAATTGTTTCAAATGTAACTGTAACTTATCTAGATACATTGCAAAAGTTTCTCAATTTCAGATACATTACCGATACATTATAAATACATGATTACTTTAAATACTCATATAATCTAATTGCATATTTTAACACTAATAAATATTGTCATTATTATATATAATTTTAACATACACCCTGACAATTAATTGAGTGACCTTTAAAAATTTACAAGTTATTAAGAGAGCTATGGTCTTTGATTGTACCGTTCATGCTTTAAATTGCAATGGGGAACTGGGAAATATTATCAACACGAGTAACTTATGCTAATCATGAAAGCTATATTGAAGCCCTCATATAGATCATGTCATGACACTAATTCTCATAGAAACAGAAATAGGGTTTGTTTGATGTGTTCTGGCAAAATCAATTATAAACCTTGATTGTATCTTTCGTGTTTTAAATCTCAATTTGAATTAACAATTTATGCTAATCACCAAGGCATCAATGAAGCCATCACAGATCAGGTCATGAGACTAATAGACCACAGAAATAAAATTAGTGTTTACTTGATGTGTTCTGGCAGAATCATTTATAAACCAAGAATTTCGGATCATTGTCATCATAACCAGTTATCAACGTATCATTGCTGGAACAAATATATTATTATATCAGATAAGTCATCACTATGACTATTCTTGACCATTTCGACATTCCTGGGGCTGTAACTGGAAACTTCAAAGTCAAATGTAGATATTGTCGAACACTGATATCTGGTATGATCAAATCAACCTGGAACTTATACACTCAAATAAAGGTAATTATTATCTCTATAACATTCAATTGTATATTATTATGTATTTGGTACTTGATAGGCCAATGATCACGGTACCCAAGATGATTTATACAAACAAGAAGAGGCAAGCTTATATAAGTGGAGCAATTAAGACTAACATTCGTTAAGCAATGATGTTATTACAATTACCCCAGGTCTGTAATACAACATATAAATCACAGCTGTAGTTCTGATGGTTCAAAGGCGACCACCCAAACCAGTATAACCTGTATTGTTTTTAAATGACTAAATATATACCCAATAATGGTTATGCAAACAATGGTTGTATACTCAATAAGGCATGAGAAATGATATTATAATATTTCATGCAGTAAATGGATAATACATGGACTGAAAATTATTTATGTGCATTTGTTGTATTAATACATGCTATATGTTTGTCACTGAAGAGGAAACATGCAACTCTATTGGAGAAGAGTGGTGTTAGTAAACCCAGTGAACAACCTACCATGACATCATACACCCAGCCTCAGAAGAAATACAAACTTACATATACCTGTTAGAAGGAATAGAACTGCGCACTATTTAGTTACATTGCTGGTGACCTTCTGGCTATTTCTACTGTAGATAGTGAGCAATTACAGAATTTTGTTCATCTACTCGACCTACGTTTCGTCGTTCCCAGCAGGAAGCAATTGTCGACTACCCTCATCGACAGCAAGTGTGACTCCATTTCCAGACAGTTAATCTCCCAGATGCAGGATGTTGAAACGATATGTTTGACCATTGACTTCATGTGGATTACTGGACGCTTTGTGAAGGACTGGACATTGTCATCAGTGATTTTGGCTTGCACACGCTTTCGTGGACATCACATAGCTGACAACGTACTACAGCAGTACGAGGTTATTATGGCCAAGTATTGTATATCACATATAGTATCTCACATTGTGACAGATAGTGCGTCAAACAGGCTCAAAGCATTATTGTTCAACCTACCTGGCTTCGACAGTAGTCCTGATGATGAACAGGATTACGATGATCAGGACAATCTAACTGACGAAGAGGTATATCCTGCTGCCATTTACCGGATCACATGTTTTGCTTAGCCCATACGCTACAGCTTGTTGTCAAGGATGGGTTAAATGTAGCAGAGACTTCTACTATTGTATATGCTGTACAAAAATATACTCATGTCTCCAGACAGCCCACGCAACACGCTGGAACTCACAGCTAAATATGAGTTGGTCCGCCGTGACCAGACGGTCTCTGCCAGTTTAGTGATCCCTTTTGCGCTTAGATTCACAGCACAGTTATAAGATATGCCCACGAAGTACCATGTCAAGTTAATTACAACGTTGAAATCATCCACCAGCAGACGTCTAACACCATACACCAATCGACGAAAACTGCAGTGTGCCACGATTCTCGATCAACACTTCAAGCTGGACTGGTGTTCTTCAGCGGACCAGTTAGTATCAATGAAGCAGACCCTCAAGACAGAGGTCGTGCGTATACAACAACCAACTGAACTTCAAGATTTTCCACCCGAACAGATGCTCACTGAAAATCCATACAATCGAGGCCCTTCTGTTCGTACGAATGAACGCCTAGTAGCATGCTTCTATTAAAGTTGACAATTTGTCAATCAAATAGACCATATAAATAGTTAAATGTCTTTTCTTGCACTCACAAATATACACACAATTACAACATACAGCGCACAGAAAATGTAACTGTAAATGTATCTAGATACATTTGAAATGTAACTGTAACTTATCAAGATACATTTGAAATGTATCTGCCCCAGAGCTGCTTATGGTACAGGTCATTCAACAGAAATGTTCTCTTGAAATTATACAGTGATATTGCTGAGGCTCTTGATGAAGGGTCCATGACTTTATTAATTATACTTTATTTATCTGCAGTTTTGATGTAATCGATCATCCGATATTGCTGAAGCGTCTAGAATGTTCATTTGGCATCAACGAAAAGGCTTTAACGTGGGTAAACTCGTACCTCTCCGACATAAATCAGTGTGTGTCAGTGGCGGATAAACACCAGATAGAGGTCTTCATTTTAGTGTACCACAGGGATCCGTTTTAAGACCACAGAATTACTCTATGTACGCCAAATGAGTTGGTGAAATTATTAAACGGCTAACATTAAATATCACTGTTGTGCTGATGATACGCAACACTACACGGATTTAAAGCCATGTGATAAATGGGGTGCCATTTCTTCTTCGGGTGAAGCTTGTATTGAAAATGTAGGTATTTGGATGAACAGCAACATCCTGAAAGTGAATAAGAATAAGACCGAATTCTTTGTTCCCCCTCACTCGAGCAGCATGTGAAGAAAACTGAGAATCTTCGAATTAGGATAGGATCCACTAGTCCTTTTATCATCAAATAAGAAGTATAGGACTTATGTGTAAGTACATAAATGATGAGACATGCATTGTAAAATAGTACCCCCATTACACAAAAAATATATATTAGTGAGAATGCTACGATCTGATTCCTGTTCACTTTTGACGGTACCAAAAGGCCATACACCAATATACGTAGATAAATCTTTCCGAGCGTCAGCTCCCACGCTGTGGAATAAGTTGCCAAACTATGCTAAACTTGCAGCAAGTAAAACATTATTTTGTAAGGTTCTAAAAACCCACTTATTGAAATTAGTAAATCTGTTGTATATAAACAAGTGTATTAATGCATAAAATGGATTTGTGGTATATGAACATGGTTTACTTATGTTTGAAATGTAAAGCGCCTTAAAGCAATTAAAGTTGATTAAGGCGTTATGGAAAATGTTATTATTATTATTATTATTGTTAGTAGTAGTAGTTGTTGTTGTTGTTGTTGTTGTTGTTGTAATAGTAGTAGTAGTAGTAGTAGTAGTAGTAGTAGTAGTAGTAGTAGTAGTAGTGTTTTAAATATACTGATAAATCTGGCAAACAATTTCAGATTTTCATGTTAATTATATAATCATTATTACATAGTGTAGCTACTACACGAGACGAAGCTAATATTGTTTTTATTCTTTGGCGGGATAGTGTTATTTCCATGTAGAAAATCACTTTAAAGCTGAAGTTTACAATATATATATATCTAATTGAGTAAATCTTGTATCATGAATCTATGCTTGTTTTACACCCTGTACCAATGGAGATCATTGTCAATAAAAGATAAATATTAAAACGAGTATCAAAATTATGTGGCTTCAACGATCTAAGACTTTCTTACTACAAATAGAGGCTATCTGGAATTGCCAGAGGAATGCAGATACCAAACAACTGGCTGACATTCATATATCTGCCAATCTCAGGCAGCATGTCCAAGAAAGAACACACAGACATGGTCACATATTACATCTTGTCATCTCCCGTGATTATGACAATTTGATTAAGGGTGTGTCTTCCATGCTATCAGATCATTTGCTTATTAACAGTAATGTATTTTTACAGAAACAATCTGTTTCAGCTAAAGTTATTTCGTATAGACAAGGAAGCTTTTCCTTCTGATCTGTTGGTCTTCTCTGGTTTTGGATCCACCAGATGATGTGGATCATCTGGTGGATCTCTATGATAGTACATTGAGAGGCATTGTAGATGAACATGCACCTTTAAGGACAAAGGAAATGCCAAGCAGACCAATGCTTCCATGGTATAATACAAACATGCAAGGTGCAAAGAGACACAGAAAGTATTGTGAGCGGCTGTGGATCAGGACCAGTTTGTGTGTTCGTTATGAAATGTTTACGGTCAGTAAAAGTCTAGTTAAAAATACCCTTGCCTCTGCTAAATCTGAATATTATAATAAAAAGATCAAAGCATCCAAGAGAAATCAAAGGACTGTTTTCAGTGTTGTGAATAAGGTATTACATAAAAGTCAAACTGTGCTTCTAAATATAATCAACTCAAATAAAGATATGGCCCATTGTTTAATAACTTATACTGTCAACCAAATATTAAAATACACATGGTGGGTTCGCTTTCAGCACCTTATCGCAGGGGAAGCCATTCGTGGAAGAGTCCTGCATGTCCATGATGTATACATTTGAGCCTTATACATATATTGATAACAGATAGTCGCTGAAAGGGTCATCTAATGTTTTCTGTTCATTATCTCTGGGTGTTTTCCCAAGATCCACGAAAGCTGCCCTTGTAAAACTATTAATTTAAAAAAAAGACTGTAATAATCTAAACGATTACATACCTGTTTCACATCTTACATTTCTATCTAAAGTTATAGAAAGGGCAGTTGCTTTTCATCTAAATAAATATTTAATCAATAATAACCTTAATAAATCACTAAAGTCTTTCGATAAAAGTGATTACAGCACTGAAACAGCCTTGATTCGGCTGAAAAATTATATTATGTTGTCAATTGATCAATGTAAGCCAATAATACTTGTTCTTCTGGACTTGTCTGCTGCATTTGATACAGTTGACCATAGTGGACTTTTTTCTAGGTTAAAAGACATGATTGGTCTGTCAGGTAAAGTATTTGAATGGTTTATATCCTGTCTAGAACAACGCTCCCAGAGAGTGTTTGTTCAAGTTATTTTATCTGACATTCAGTTTTTGTTCTATGGTGTACAACATGGTTCAGTTCTTGGTCCTCTGGTTTTCATAATGTATATCGGTCCTCTTAGGATCATTGCGCAGCGATATGAGGTTAAATATCACTTGTATGCTCATGACATACAGCAGTATATTTCATTGGATCCTGACAATGAGTTAAATTTCTCCTCTTCCTTGAAGAATTTAGAACATTGTATTGCTGATATTCGGCTATGGATGACTCAAAATCTTCTAAGATTAAATGATAATAAAACAAATGTTATATATTTGGCAACACCAAATTGTGTTAAATCCCTAAAGACACCAGCATTACAGATGGGTGCATCTTCGATTACCCCTAAAGGGTCAGTAAAAAATCTAGGGGTTATTTTTGACCAATGTATTAACATGTACGAACATGTCACATCAGTATGCTGAGCTGCCTACTAATATCTTAAGAACATCCACTGTTTAAAAGCATTCTTAACACAAGAATCACTTGCAACTGTAGTCGTATAGTCTATTGTAACTCCCTGTTATATGGCATATCTGATTATAACATCAATGGCCTTCAGCGTATTCAAAATAGGGCAGCTCGCATGGTGAAAAATACTCGAAAATATGATCATATCACCCCAATTGTTCCAAAACTACATTGGCTACCTGCGTATACATTTCAGCATTTTCTCAATTGCATTCTGCTAGCAGTTACTAATTAAAAACTTTTAACTGTGAATAATGGATTAATGTTAGTATATAACCAGATTGGCACTGCTTTGTAAGTAAATGGTCATGGTATATCAAGCATACGGCACTAAATAGAAGTAATACATAAACATCGGTACTTCATTGTGGTATGGTTCCTTTCCTCGAAATGGCAGCCACCAGAGGTGTGGTGTAGGATATTTATTTTGAAATTAATATAAAATGTGGCCGCATGGAATAGATTTACAAGAACAGAGAGACCAATTAAAGGTGATCGGCTTGCTTTTATGGGCACAAATTAACGATAAAAGTAATAACATTTGATATAGTAGAAGATTTTGGTTTGAGTTACGTAGTCATTCAGTAATTAAGTTTATGTTCCTCAATAGCATGACAGGTTCATTAACTAGGTGTTTATACATTCATAAGTCATCACAGTATGCATAATTTATTAAACTGGAAGAAAAACATGTATTATATAATGACAGCCTGACATTAGTTTAAAAACCTTATAAACTTACTAAAGATGCAAACACTGAATAATATAAATACATTCTTTTATATATATATATATATATATATATATATATATATATATATATATATATATATCAATAAGAATATTCGGTAAGCGTGACATATGTAGTTTTGGGTGTACATCATAACCTTATGTAACATATTAAATGGATGGATGGCGATAGCTGTCACCAGATAAAATTGAACTGAAACAGAACACAATTATTAACTACACTGGAAAAGTTGAACACAAAGAGATAGCATAAATTAGCTACAGGTGTATATACCGAAATCGATACGTCTACCATCCTTTAACAAAGCTATCATTACAAGCACTTACTACGTTCATTATTCGGTTGGTGATGGATGCGATTACAACATCGTACTCGGTTATAGTTGTCTATAGGAAGGTAATGGTAATGATAAATCGCAAAACGACTACAAAGTGATGCGTCGGATATGATCAGCCAGCTATAGGTGCGTACGGTGTCGGATGAGTGCGGGTTCACTATATTTTGTTCCGCACCACACCGTAAGCGGATTGTGATCGTCGGACGCCATATTGAACAGCCCAATGGTAATTGTTACAGACAAAGGCACCAGTGTGAGGCAGGAGAGAGGTTCTGACTAGAAAATATAAAGCGAGTAGTGTTCTATACGAAATGAAAACGTACCTAATGTACAATTGTACACACGTAAATCTTAGAACAACGCTAGGAAAAACGGCATCTGATGATTCTATATGCCATAATAACAAATGTTTAACGCATGAAGTCTTATACATTTAATCGAAGCGTACATCCATAGACGTCATTTCTTTGACTTTGGAAATAAAAATACGGGAATTTCGAATGAATAATTCAAACATCTGAGATATCCGCAAATACAGCCAGACATACAGTCTAATATATTAGACCATCTAAAATGGCTAGAGCAAATTTAAAGACATCGGTTTCCGAGTATAATATATTCACACCATATTATCCCTAATTGGTTATAAAATAAATGACTGTTTTGTCTGAAAATTTCTTTGCAGTGTATTCCGTATTTCACTACCTTAAGAATAAAGGCTGCCCACACATTGTCACCATTGTTTGGCTAATCGTCTGCTATTTAGCGATGCATACAGATGAAGCCATTAACCGATATTCGCGGCGCGTTGATCAATGGACATGACAAAACGTTCAGTGTACAAAATACACTTCTCCGACCGAACATCATATACCGAGTAATGCTCACACCATATCCGTCGGTACCACCACAGAATTGATGACGTAAAACGACATTAACAGAGCTAAACCAAACAACGACAAATGCACATCACGTGAGGAAGCTCCACCAATCACGTTAAGTCTGGGCGATAACGTCACTTTTCTGCCCGACGTTGGTGGCCTTGGTAAACTATGTCTGCTGATGTGACCGCCTGAAAACAAACCCGAGAAAATAAGTCAATTGATCTTTAAGTTCCTTATCAATGGTGTTTAGGCTAGAATTATGGTATAGTTTCCTCACAATGATCTTTTTATTGACTGATTCCGCTCTTTAAGGATGAACCAACAAATACCAACAACTATATGTCCAAACATATTTATCTAGAGCCGACGCCAGCCATTTTACATTATGTTAGAAAATAAATAAATTTTAAAAAGTTTAAAATATTCAAAGGTCATATTTGGTGTATTTCAATGTTTTCACTTGTGTGTTATGCACGTAAGGATATCTTTAAGCTTAACAGAAATTATTTGGTTTATAATATATATATATATATATATATATATATATATATATATATATATATATATATATATATATATATATATATAGTCAGACCTGAGAGAGATCCCCAGGCGTACAGTTGATACCAGTCATTATTCAGATCTACGTGAGGTTCGCCAACTGACATTTGTCTCTTAAAGCGACAGGACACACGGGAGCCGCCGGAAATGCTGTCTACTTCCGGATCCGTTAAGGTACCGTCCTGTTGTAAGGTTGGAGACTGGTAGGCTAGCTCGTTCCTGTAATGACGCACATCGGCTCCGGAAGAGGACTGATGAACGCACATAAACACATCATCACCTCCCTGAAATATGTTCGTATTATTGCTATTATGAATATTATATATAATAGTGTCAAATTATGAAATATATAATACAATAAAGCTAGGCAAGTGTTTTTTTTACTGTGTTGTGCTGGCTTGGGGGTTTGTAGTGAAGTGATCTAATCCCCCGTAACAATTGGAGCGACCAGAGATATAGTGCGTCTGCGTGCGTGCGCGCGCGTGTATGTGTTCCAAATGTCGGATTACTTTTACCATTTTGTCATCAGATGAGAATCCCAAAGCAGCCCAACCAGCCATGGCACTCATTTCAAAAATTGCTACGCCATCCTTCCTTTGATAAGTCACCAGGTACTGACACGAATAATGCGTGCATGAGTCATCACCAATTTGTGGATATCTGAAACACATGCCGACAATGTCTAACCCAATAGAGGTGTTATTCAAGGTTATGACACATATTCAAGACGCGCGTACAGACGCATCTGAAGCGGTAATTAAAATAAGTAATAACGGTATTACCTGAAACATCCTTTGGTTACACCACATCCGGTTACATTTATCTCGGGAAAACCTGTCGGAAAGTAATTAAAGTGTTGCCGACTGTTATATATTTAGATAATGAAAAACATATTTGGTCAGGTTTAGTATTTGCAGCCAGGACTTCTTGTGTATTTTACAGACTTTGTTAAACATTTTCAATATGCCATGTTCAAGTCAGCCAACAAATTGCTAAATGTTTGAAGGCAAATACTTTTTTTCAAGCAGTAAACCTTCTTGATTTAAATATGCCATTACGGGTTTAAATAGTAACTTTGACCACGTTTTTATTGTATCTTATCATTAATTCCTTAGTTTGATAAAGTAGTTACTACATTCAGTGCAATTTGTTATTATCGATAGAAGTATTAAAAATCATTATCAAAATTGTTATCGATACACTTACCTCGCCGTATTAGCTTCGTTGAGATGTTTGGATACAGATGACGATCGCTAGTGATTACGTTGGCACTGGAAACAAAGGAAATATACTTATTATATATAATTATTAGAGACAATATTATACCTCGATGACATCTGAGACTTAAAGCAGTTTAGAATTATCAGTAACAATGTTCATATTACTAGTTACTCGTGAAAGTGCTTGATTAATACGAGCTTAACCCACTGCCAAATCATTCCCTGGATGGAAATCTTCTATATTATTCGCGTGTATGTCTATGCTCATAGCCGTCCCCATCTACTCACACAAAGGTAACTGAGCCTATTCTGGGTTTCGGTGATGTCCACGTGAATGTGGCCGCCCTCTGCCCCCTGTCGTACCAGATGACGAGTGTGTCGTTGACATCCGAGCATGTATACAGCAAGTCTTTGTCCGCCTTGAAGTGTCCGACTGACACCGTGTCGTGGTGACGGGCTTGTATCGTAAGTCCTCGAAATAATCGTTTGTCGTTGCCTTTGATTGTCACTGCGGATAAGGAGAGAGACATCACATTGAATATCGCAGATAGAAACATCTGTTTGTCTGTATGTTTATCCTCGTCTTTATAGGCTGCTGTTTAAAATTGTTACTATGATAAAGGCTGCGGATGTTGCACTTTTATATTTCGGCCCTTGAAGTGGACTGTACGAACTAAAATTATCATCAAAATCCCATGAGAGACTTAAACTATAATTATTAGTTATCTGTGAAAGCAACCTTGATCAAATGTATTCTTAGAACGACGCCTTTCTAATATTTGCCGGCAACCTGTTCCACTCAGTGGGGGCTGCAACTCTAAACGCACAATTACCATATGACTTGAGACGAGACACTGGCACCTGCAATATTATCTGACTGGATGACCTGAGTTTTCGGGATGACTTTCTAACGGACACCAGTTCACACAGACATTCTGGTATCATGCGATTGATAGATTTATAAGTTGTGAGTAAAATATTGTAATGGATACTCTGTTTAACAGCATATAGATAACTATAATTGTCTAGCCAGTTAATTCTATATTGGAAAGACGATCATATATCATGAAACTCATAATATACTATTTCTAAGCCTTAATTAATTAATATGCATCATTATTTACGAAAAGCTTTCTGTTGAGTGTTAGTTATATTAAGGGTGACTAATTTAATTAATATTATTAACCCTAAGTGTCTGTGCTTGCTAACTGGGTTCTCTGACCAGATCAAGGTGAGAGACTGTTGTTCTATTGATCCCATTGTGACTAACAACTCTGATTTCTCTGACTAAATCAACGCGAGAGACTGTTGTTCTATTAATCCCATTGTGACTAACAACTCTACTTTTTCTGACTAGATCAAGGTGAGAGACTGTTGTGCTATTGATCCCATTGTGACTAACAACTCTACTTTTTCTGACTAGATCAAGGTGAGAGACTGATGTTCTATGGATCCCATTGTGAATAAGACCTCTGGTTTCTCTGACTACATCAAGGTGAGAGACTGGCGTTCTGTTGATCCCACTGTGACTAACAACTCTGGTTTCTCTGACTAGATCAAGGTGAGAGACTGGCGTTCTGTTGATCCCACTGTGACTAACAGCTCTGGTTTCCTTTTCCCACATCTTCTACACAATTCATGAGCTTGGTCTAAATAAGCCATGGGCTTTACCACGATAATAATTAATATTTCACGAGTAGCATCTAGCAGAGCCCCAAAACTGTTACGAATAATGTATTAGTGTTTGAAGCAGGACAGTGTTTCGTGTCCTATATAACCACCTAACCCAATGAGATATTCCATTTAAGTTGACAAACGCAAAGTTGTGTGCGATCTTTATTTGATATCAATTTGAGATTCATTTCATGCGAAGTGAAATTGCTAGAAAGCACACAATCCGTACCATGCAGTCTACAATATATATACAAAGAGCTCGCTAAAAGCAAAAGCTTCCTTAGCGATGGCCTGCTTCGAAATTATCACCTGTACGTAAACTTAGCAAGATCCAAATGAATCATCATTATACCCGTCTCCGGTTTGGTAAGATAATAGCAATGCCTATAATGCAGATACCATGGAGTGTCTTTTAAACTCCATCACCGTGGAAATGCATCAATTCAGTTAAAGACCTATTAGAGGTGTTGCAGTTATTCCGCTTCCCCTTGACTTGCACTGCCTCAAAACTCTAGATCTTCCTTAAGACGTTCTTTAGAATACCAACGTGGCAGTCATCAATCTATGGAGCTACTGGTTTAAATTTTAATGATCTCGGAGATTCAATTTCGTTCTTAGGCAAACAAATCGAATGTGCTAAAAAAAAACCTGCCTTTTCTATTCCTACTTCTCTTAAGGCATCGCGATAATGATATAACGCTTTTAAATAGTAATCTGCAATAACTGGCCTTTTATAAGGCAGCAAGGTCACCTGCAAATTATTAGTGTAATACCAGCAATAACAATGGATATCAGATATTTTACTGGTTACTATTCCATATTTCTCGTCAAGAACATCGACTTGGAAATATGGTCTCTGCAGTATGACAGAGGTCGATATTTCTATTCGAAGTGTTGATTCAAAAGCAATAGCAGCCACCATTGTGTGTGTGTGTGTCATTGACCATACTGGTGCAATGATGGCACATAGCTCCAAGTGTATTAGCTATGTCAGCGCGGTCGAGGAATGAAATTGCGATCTTGGAATTCCCACTCCAATACACTAACAATACAATCAGCCCTTATAATAGTGGTTTATGACATTGCTATATCTAACATAGACTACTTAGCACTCTCTCTGGAATGGTATCCCTGACACTAATACCGTCAATGACTTCATTTGGTGCCACTCTCATCCTGACAGATCTCCGAAATTACTATTACCTTCCACATAACAGAATATGTTAGATTAGATGTTAGGTAGTTTATTTAACAATTTCCATTTACAAAAACATATTTCTCATAGACAATATAAAGTTTCTTGAAGGTAACAATTTATCAGAAACTTTAGGGCTCAATATAGCCTAGAGTGTTTTACTATCCGCCCCTAAATAAATGGGTATAATCACACAAATTTGAATGAACGTGATTGGTCTGTGGCTCGCCAGTAAAGAGGTTTGTACCAAAGGAATGTTCTGTACTACATGGGTTTATAACGATATATACTTTCACTACCACACAGTAGGGGCTCCAACGAGCGTTTTCATATGACAATTGTGCTGATGAATCATAACTATATAACTGATAGAACATCTGATCATCAGTGCGATATGTTCTTCATCGGTAATTCATCACAAAATCTTAAAGCCTCCAGTCATATTAATACAAGTGTCTGTGTTTCGACTTAAACCATAAAGCTTTTTAAAACTAAATACGGCACTTCTTGGTTTGTAGAAAGAGTTACCGAAGTAAAATAGTAAATCTCTTCAAAAATAGTACACGTTCAAAGGTGATTTCTCCAGTAAACAAACTGTGGATCACTTAACATTCATATATAAGTTGCAGATGCATTACGTTTGGGAGTTTGCCATACATCGTCTCTGAATAGCTCCTACCATTAAGGGCGCTTAATTAGCTTTACATGCTGTGCTGGTAGTGGTGATGGTAGTGGTGATGGTCGTGGTGATAATAATTATTTTAGAATGAGGGACTAATATAGCTCTTGCAATACGTTTCTTCTAGCTTTTATCATCTGACGAAATACATCAACTCTATCATTTGTTTCAATCATCTGTATTGTCCCTAATACATATGGCATGTATATGCAGAATTAAATAATTAATGGATGAATACCCTTTCTGGTCATCGGGCGTTTGGCTAGCTGCTAGGTACTCTCCATCTGGAGACATTGTAATCGAGACGATAATGACGAAGCGAACTGTCACAGTCTCCTTACGTCAGTTTATCAATCTGACGTCTTCCATTCCAAGTTGAAGCCATAATGGCATTTTTATAACTGTCCTTTCATTCTGACAAAACATGCTGCGCTTCCTAGATGACGGTGTATTAATTCGTGGTGGTGCCTAGACTTTCGGTGAAGACTTAAATGAGGCACTCGTATTAAACAAATTGCGACCAATATTACCGGGATAACGACTTGCCATCCGCGCACGATTCGAATGACTTCCACAGAAATTCATTACCAAAGACTCCACGCCCACATTAATAGAATCAATGATAATCAAGACCTCGTGCAGAGGCTTTCGTTCCGGTTACGATGACTAGGATTTGAGCTCTTCGCGATTGCGTTTAGACGTTCTGTTCTTTTCTCTTCCTGACCTGTCAGTTTGTGAAATATTCAATCTCTCCATCAAACAGCTAGGCAGCTCATCCATACTTTGAAGTTTATTGACTGTCTGAGTAACTTAATGCCACTGTTACGTTGAAGTTCGACGACTGAGTGACTTTTCCTGTTGCTAAAGCCTGAAAACACTTCACCGACAACATGCTAGTTAAGTTTATCCAGTCTTAGGCACCAACAGGTGTGTTTCGTATATCACACCTAAGATGTAATGTCCCTAGGCTACAAATCACCCGCCGTCTTATTGGTATCGAAAACCATCGAATATTGAAAAATCTAGTGTTTTAGCTTTACATTTCGGCAGTAACTAATACCCTATAGATATATATATTTTAATATCATTAGGAGGAGAATAAATCTTATTATTACAATATTTTACATAATGCTTGATATCAGACATAATAATGTGATAACAAATAAAAAGCGAAACATTATTTGAAACTATTTATTTGGTATTATCTGAAAACGTAAATATATTTCATATGTCAAAAATATGTGTAATCCTAATAACTTCACTTAACAATAACTCTTTCAAAGTTTCCCAAAAGATAAAGATGACTGTTGGAATTTATCTTAGATAGAAGAGATAAAGGTGAGATAAAGCTCCCCTATTTTTCCTTGTTAATAGATCAAATCAATATTAAAGAGAAATTACACTCTACTGATTATAATCAACATAGATAATGGCATTAGCACTGACCTCGCTTCTATGTGCCCCTTATATTCCCACAAATATGCTCTAGCGATGTCTAGTTGGCTAGTTGGCGAGAGAGCATTTGTCGAAGTGGACGCATTCAGGTATGAAAATAATTCGGTTATGTCAGTGAGACACTGAGCGTAGAAAATTGATGTAATTATGCTCAAGATGCGCATTATTATCCGGATAAAGCTTTTAGCGTAATACAATTACCGAGTTATAAACATAACCGTAATACGATATTAATGGCGTTTGAGCATCGTGAAACAGTACGCATTAGCATGACAATAATAGTCCCGTTGTCCATTGTAATGTGTCTGCCGGATATTGCGGCACGTACTGAGACATACTAATTGTCGGCGATTTGTCGAGATGGCAATATCTAGCGGCCCGGCAAAATGGGAGCGAGCCTCAATAAAGAACCTATTTACTAATTATTAATAAACGTGGCTGCTGAATTAATATGAAACAGGACGCCCCCTATCGATTGTCATTTCGCATTCCCTGGCAGATGCCGGTCTTCGGCCGGTTGAGATAGGTTTAAGCCAGGAAGATATATATCGAAGCATTTCTTCGTCTGACAGTGATAAAAAGAAATAACTTTTTTATTTTGTAGTGAATATCAATTCCCGGGATTTTCCTTCTTTCGCTTTCAGATTTGCATGATTCATTTGCCATGATTAAGGCAATGTTCGATGGATGCATTTCATAATTGACTTATTTACACACATCTGGCCGTTGGGACGATAATATAGTCTCTCATTACTTCCTATCTCGATGAAGAAAATAAGCGCCGTAAAACATAAACAAGAATGTTATCTTATGGGTAAAACATTCCGCGGTCCAATAATAATAATAATAATAATAATAATAATAATAATAATAATAGAAGTATTTTATATAGCACCTTATTCAACCGAAATTGCTCGAAGGCGCTTAACATTTAAAACACAATTAAAACATATTCTGGGGTCATATAGATCGCATACACTTCATACATAATAAACTGGTTTAATATTATAAATACGCCAATTTAAATAAATGGGTTTTAAGAACCGTACAAAATATGTCTCTACTTGGCTTTCATCCATTAGCGTTATCTCTCTTACGTTTTATGTCAATTAACATTTCTGTAATTACCCGGGTAATTGACTTAATCGTGGCTTCGTATAATATAGAACGCTAAGTTAACCCGCTTTCGTGGCCAGCTACGTGATCTCTGCCAATAAAATTGGGCATTTAAAATGTCCGATCAGTGAATCCTTAGTTACCGAATTAAATAATTTTGTTGTTCCTGGATACAAGGGATATCGCATAATTACTGTCATCCGGTTGCTGAAGTCTATACAAGACCTTCACTGATGATTGTTATGTTAGATACTCTGGTCAGTTAGGGGTGTTACCTAGAGAATAACTGAGTAATCCCATTGCATTTAATAGCCATATATTCTGTTTATCATATTTCAACCTCATCAACCGATGTTTATCAAACATGAACACGGCCGCTTCGGTAGATAGGCGGTAATAGCAATGCATTCTAAACCTATATGCTTTGGGTTCGAATCCGACTCGTTGCCCTAGGAAATCACCATATGCTATGCGTCCCAGGCAAACGAATCACCGAGGCTAAACAAATCACTAACTCACTCAAATATGGATACCCACAACTGATCCCACCGTGTGTAGTGGACATGAGACCATCACATCGCATGATCCAGACTCTAAACTGAGGACTGTTATATTTCTGGTTCTTTATCTTCGAAGCAAAGAACAAAGTCTGGAGTTTGCTGACAGAACCACATCGTCATAAGTCACGTGACGGTAGAGACACCGTAACCTCTATAACCGTCTGGTATCTTTCAGGTGAGGTTCCGGTAGCTGATACAGATGTACGCGGATGTTCGGCAGAGCGGCGCTTTATTACCTTTACAGAGAGCATTAAACGATGGAATAATGTCATGAGCATAATTGAGCGCCGTGTGATACGTGATCCGGAACTCTTATATCTGGATCCCAGAAGAAACCAGTGTGAGGAACTAAAAGTAACAGAGCATAGATGATTGTTTTAAGATGTATATATGTGATGTTTAGTTTATGTGGGTTATTCTGCACAACAGACCTACGTTTTGGATCTTTCGAAGACCTAGAGAACCACAGATCATTTCAATGATATAGTGTAAGCTTTATTATATATATATATATATATATATATATATATATATATATATATATATATATATATATATATATTACAGTTGATCTGTATAATCACGTAATATGTATATTACCTGAAATGTTCAGTTAATCTGTATTAAATTTCAGTTAAATACATATTACTCATTTACAGATTAACTGTAATATATATATATATATATATATATATATATATATATATATATATATATATATATATATATATATTACCACCTTTATAATATGTTTCCTAGGCAATTCTTCTTTTTATAAAACAATATGATTAATGGACCATCTTCACATATAAAGGAGCAATTTAAACAAAATAATAGGATTACGAATTTTGACTTAGCATTATGAGAAAATGATGTTACTAACGTAGATAGGTTCAAATTGTTTACACCTTTGTAATATTATAAAGATATCAGACTGCCCCAGGTGTAAAACGCATATCACTAAAACAGCGTTTCCTCAGTGGAAGGTTTGTAGTTTCGATGAATTTAAAAATAAATCAATTGCATTATCACTCGGTAGCTTTGTACCCTTTTAGTTGATCCTGCCAAGTGATTAGTCCTTTGAATTATCTTGAACCAATGTTAAGGTTAATAATTATCTGAATATGTTCAAACTGATTTATTCCGTTTCATGAATCGTATTCTATATAGATGCTTAATTATTATTTATTAATTGCTAGTGAAATGCGATTGCTCATTATATATTGCGTTATTATACAGAACTGATATGAGTTATAGTCAGTAGTCGTCTAACAATGTTATATATACGGGGGAAGACTGTATTATAGGGGGGGAGAGTATTATTATTGTATATGTATATGATATAGGTATAAAACCGCCAACCTGGCAGGCAGTGTTATGTTATATATAATATAATGGGCAATGGGACATATCTTAGAGTGAGCAGTTTTATACCGAGACAATTTCAACTCAAACGCATGGACGGTGGAAATCGCGACTAAAGTTTCTATCGTATTAGACGGGAACCCTGTTCCGGAATCCAGCCCCGTGCTATATCAACTGGATCCTAGATTGCGGTCGAACGAGCATGTTACTACGCTGAGGTGGCAGCTGCGGCACGAACAGCTGCTGATTGGTACTACCGGTGGCGATAATAATTCGTAATAAAATGAACGTGACAAATGATAAATGAAGGTAATAGGGCGAAGTCAGCAGACGAAAATTGGCGCGCTCCGCTCGCAAAACTTCCCTCCTTTTTGCGAAGCATTTAATCACGGGAAAACAAAACAACAAATCGTTTCATCAGATTAGAATAAAACCGAACCGTAAAATGAGAATTATTTATTGCGGAACAATGGTATTACCGATAGGCTGCTAGCTTTATAACACTACCGGCACACTGTAATCATTTACGAAGCGAGGGATAGGCCAGTCATTTTGCAGTCAGTACCACAACAGATACGGAAGATAACGCGAAACCATCCTTGTCATATTTCACGGCGAGTTTCCAGTGAAATATTGGCAAGATGGTTCTCTCGGATTAGACGCATGTAGTACGGTATTTAGCTGCTGGTCAGCTTATATGTGATTTATTTCCATAATACCATTAAACTGTTGGATATTCGGTTTCGTTCTAAGGTAAATTGCGTGACTTGGCTAATTGTTCGAAATTATCCCGTTCGTGTCGAACTTTACACGGGAACTACTTAGACCGGAATACGAGATCTGGGTTATAGCGGAACATTTGCTCTAACGATGCATTATTCGTCGGGTGTGATGAAGACGAGTCTTATGGACGAGATGGTATAACACTGCTTAGTGTTTTAAATATCGGAATCGGTATTTCCGGTTTCTCAGATGTAGTCAGTGACAACAAGTGGGAATCAGCTAACACAACTATGTCACGTTAATAACAACATATATATAAATCCTGGATCCAGGGAACATTGCGAGTTGATACATAAACCTGGTTGGAAGCTCACATGTTAGGGTATTCTAACAGCTCAACAAAGGCACGTCCAATCTATATACGAGGTTCAAAAAGCTGCTATGATGCCAACGTCGTATCGATAAGGCACTCAGTTGACCAGTTTATATCACCGACTCCAGTTCCACATATCAATCCAAGTTGCTTCAGTCATCAAAATGACGTGGTACACGATGACGCCGATACCTGACTGAGACCAATTATAGTGCATTGGGGACACATTTCTAAACAACTATTGCCGTTAAATCCCGTCGTTGCCGGTATATAACACAAATTGCGGATGCTAATTGCGTAATAACGTGAAAGGGTTGATTCCATTTGGCGGAGAATTAGCCTAGTAAAGAATTCAGCCCGAGGAATTATCTCTAAAGGACTGCGAGTGCCAGATGGGAGAGAAATACTGGAAATATATCACGTAGATAAATAGGCATAATTTTACTCAATTTAGTGACATAAATCGCCTTTCGTTTGTCACAATTCGTCTTTAATTGTGTCCGATGGCATGACAACGTTATATCAACGTTACATCAACGTTATATCAACGTTATATCAATATTGTATCAACAATCACGCGAACGTTAGCTAAATTACAAACCAAAGACAAATAAACAAAAGTGTCTGTGCCTCTAATGTTTCACCTTCCAGTATATTTTATCGAGTGCAAAACACAGGTGGAGCCTGAGTCTCGTATTACCTGTAAATAAATGCTGAAAGTTTAGCTGATTAAAAACAACACGATCTCCCGTAAACCGTCATCGTATAACAGAAAAAGAGAAACAATGATTTGATTAAGAGGATTATTAAAAAACAATAAGAACAATAAAGAGAATAAGCCGAAGCGCATGCACACACGCACGAACGCACAACGACACGCACGCATGTATGCACGAATGCATATATACCCGTATGCGAACTTTTACAGCTTTGCATTGGGAGATCCACACACTTATTCTTATTAATAAATACGAATGCACAAGTATCCTGGTTGATACCTTCTTATTTTACAAAAACAAATTGGGGAAGGCGTTCCAATAGCATAGTGGTTAGTGATCTTCGCTGCCAATTTACAGGTTATGGATTCGTATTTGCCTCATATCTGAATTTTTGGAATTAGTTTCTTCAGGAAATCCCCCCACTATCATATACCACGGATATGACCTATGCCGAGGCTAAACAACTCCACTCAACTACAACAACAACAAAACGGACGAAGGTGTTCAAGTGTATTTAGAGAGAAATCCTTCTTTAAGGAATGTATAATATGGGATACGTTGTTAGTTGTAATGCTGGACGTACACGTCATCCTATCATACAGCCATTAAAGGAGCACGAATACCTACCTCCTTGAGCATTAAATGCAGTCACACACACAGACACACACACGCGCCCACACCCCGCACACACAAAAATACACACACGCGCGCGCGCGCGCACACACAAATACACACACACATACACAGACAAATACACACACGCAAACTCACACAGACACATACATAAACAGATACACACAAAAATACACACACACACAATACAAACACACACACACACAAATACACACACACACACATACATACACAGACAAATACACACATGCAAACTCACACACATACATAAACAGATACACACACAAATTCACACACAGACAGACACACACACACACACACAATGTGAGGGAAGGACTATCTGGTTAACAAACGTAAAGACTGATCATCAATAGACACACAGAACATAGTCACTCTAATCCGATCCTACAGTCATGGTGGTGTTGCGGGGATGGAGGGGGGGGGCAGTGGTCTGAGTCAGAAACAGATACGGGATGAGGCAGACGGATCGACGAACGGACGGACGGACGGACAAACAGACATGGAATACTGAGAAAAAGTGGCGCGGACAAGTAAAACAGAGCCAGACAAGCAGAAAGGGAAGACTTCTTTCTTAAGTATCTAGTTCACTTAACATGCAGAACAACGTCGACCTTCCAGTAAATAATTCAACGGGAGCGCGGCCCATCTAATGCGGCGTAATTTGAAGTCGCCGACGCACTGACACTAAAAGTACCTCCATCTGACAAATGGCGGAATTTATTATAATTTCAGAGCCGGGTTTTCCGTCTGCTTGCTCTTCTTGGCTAACTAATGAAAATGGCATCCGATAGATCGACATTTTCCATCGCGAATTGGTTATAGCGGGCCGCGGAAAAGGTTATTTTGATTTAAAAATCGTATTGTTCAATGAAGAAGATTTTCCATCCCGGGGGAAATAGTATATTCATACCATCAAATGCCAATATGTACTAAGTGGGCGGAGGGGGGGGGGTGGTGGTTAGAAGTGGGCCCCATAGAACACTCTATTTGATCATTTCAGAAAATGACTCAAATCAGCCAACGCTAACTAATTATTTCCGAAGTGAGTTAGTGAGCACGATTTGACGACATTTCGGCATAGAAATGTCGTTTAGATTTTAGTTTTTACGATATGCAGTATGTTATAATGGACTGATGCTAAACCGGCAACTCTCATATCAAAACAAAATAGGTATAGGCAACAAATTAGAAAATGAGGTGTTTTACTAGCACTTTCTCATCAAGAAGGAAGAATTATGTCAGTGGACAGCTCAAATATGACATAATATAGACTATTCATTGTCTAATAATATATATATATATATATATATATATATATATATATATATATATATATATATATATATATACGCATAGTTTGTACTACTGATGGTCCAACTTGTGGTTATTCTTGGCTGTATTTATTTTCATCAATCACCGATATCGATCTGTGTTAATTGTTATCACGTTATATGTTGTACGTACGTTGAGAATGTCATCATGGGCGGTTGGGGGGTTTCTTCCGCTTAATTGTTATCTCGTTTCATTGCATCTTCTCGTTTACATTGTTTTAACTTGTTCATTATCTGTCAGTCGTAAGTTTATAATGACTGTTGTCCACAACAACAACAACAACAACGACGCAATACGTGAAGACAGGTGAAGGTCGGCATCGTCATTAAATAAAACATCTTAAAATCTCGGAAGACTTCCTCTCAGCATTCAGTAGCTCATTTAACAGATTGTTGTTGATGACCCGACTCCCTCCCACCCCCCACCACCTCCCATCCATCGACATAATTAATTGTGTGAGGATTTGAATTTCCTGTAAACTGTCACTGATCCTTGTAAACTTCTGGGAAACCGAAACACTATAGGTAGAACAGTGTAAACGAAATGTAAACAGTTACAGTTGCTGTTTTCGCTGCTGTAAACAGAACGCTTCCATCCCCAGAGACGTCGTTAACAGCTGTAGAAGCAATACTGACAGCTGTTAGCCGATTCTTATCAGCTGTAGAAACCGTTGGGCCAGCTGTGACGACGCCGACCCATTGAGTTGGGTGTTAGCCATATGCATCATAATGGGCAGCGATGACGTTAGATGACGTCATTGTGGTACGGATCCATGTGGTTCATCTAAGGTCAGATCTATAAGCTGTTCTACTTCACCATCACGTCCAGTTCCCCCTTTCCTCTCATTTCCTTATACATTCGCATCACTTCGCTCTCTCTCTCTCTCTCTCTCTCTCTCTCTCTCTCTCCCACTCCCCAATTCCCACTTACCCACGTCTCAGCTTCCATCACCCACTCCACCCCCTTCCCGGTCCCTACCCGGTCTCTGTAATTTAATTTCGTGTAGATCGTTGGATGGCACCTGACACATTGACATAGATGTATATTTAATAAACGACAGCGACATGTTTCAGACACTGTTCGTAAACTTATGAATAATCTAATATCTTAAGAGACAAGGTCCACTTCGAGTGATATATATATATATATATATATATATATATATATATATATATATATATATATATTATATATTTATATAGTATACCATGCGAGTGTATGTGCATATGTGTGCGTGCGTTTGTATATATCTAAGTATGTGTGGAGTGCGTGCGTGCGTGCACATGCTCTACTTCATTGAGCGCACGAAAATTGTTTCCTGTACCAGTAATCACCCTTTACCATTTCATATTCGTTGTCACGAAATCTCCTCATCTAAACCACGGTGTACCCGACCAAATATTTTCGCGTTTGTCCGATCTTCTCCAATGCCGTAATTTGTCGCCAGCCATCTCCAATCACCAACCTCGGATGACCTTGTCCTTAAAACTACATCTTCCTAAATATAGCCTTCACTTAAAAATAGCTCGGCTCTTATCTATAAATTGTTCCCAACAACGCAGCTTCTTTGAGTAAAATGTGTCCTCATCGTATCAACATCGCTGATGATATTCTTCCATAACCACATTTGTTTCAAACCGCATTCTCGACCAAATCGTGTACCGTGAACGACCCTTGTCCTTAAGGACATATTTCTCTAACAACGCTTATTCGTGGTCACATATTGTCGCCCAGCTGCATCTTGGTCCTAACCATATCTCGATCTCGGCAGTAACCTCGTCCCCTAACAACATCTTGTCGGTTACCACGTCTTGCCACCGACTTCACTATCCAGTCGATGATGCATGATACATCGGAAGTCAATTAGAGTAATGGGATCCATTACTCACAAAGGACAACGTCAATGGCTAATTTACCATATAGCATGCCGTACATTACCGATGGCTTCTCTAATAAATTACATCGTTTAATCGTCGGCTATCAGAAAGAAGCTCGACAGAAACATGCCAAAAGCCAATATGGGACTTTATTTCCATAATACAACATCCGCTACTCTACGAGAGAAGACTCACTACCGCAGAAGGTGGCCTAGCATGAAGACTGTACGTATTTCACAAACCTGACCTTTAGCTATGGCCACTGTATAGGAGATATTTAATGTTCTACGATGACCGGTGACAGTTTTTCATTCGTCCTCATGTTAAGCCGATTGTCCATGGACTGCCGTGGGATACATGGCCTCAGAAAAGACTCTCGCTGGGACATTTGATAATGTTTGATTAAATTTGTTGACGTACGTTTATAAACATTCCAGCTACGCTAGGTTTCGATTGATGTTACCATTAGCTTGTGCTTATATTAGTGGATCAGACTTCAGACTCTCTATGTTTATATATATATATGTGTGTGTGTGTGTGTGTGTGTGTGTGTGTGTGTGTGTGTGTGTGTGTGTGTGTGTGTGTGTGTGTGTTGTTGTGTGTGTGTGTGTGTGTGTGTTAATCTATCTATCTGTCTATTTGTCTCTCTGTTTGTCGACTGTCTATCTAGATGTCTAGTTGGCTGTCTAGCTGGCTGACTCGCTGGACGGATAGTTGATTGGATGAATGAATGAATGAATGAATGAATGGATCGATATATGGATAGATGGTTGCCTATCTATCCGTCTACCTTTGAGCCAACCTGTCTGGGATTATCGCTATCCCAATCTCATTTGTTGGGCATTTCCAGAACGCAGTTAGCAGAACAGTAAGGGTCGGGATTTGAATCCCTGTGTTACTCGTATATCAGGGATGTTTCGTTCGATAATTTAATTTACCCAAACGTTTTAGGTATGAAGAGAACCGAAACTGCACTCACTCACTCACTCACTCACTTACTTACTCACTCACTCACTCACTCACTCACTCATATCCACACTAACAGCTAACCATTTGACTAGAGAACTCATTTTCGAATGTCAGCAGTCTGCAGCTGTTATACTGAAGCATTTGCCAACTT